>JAECUM010031307.1:0-46180 GCA_016617855.1 Megalonaias nervosa | reverse complement strand
AGGTTATTTAGATCTAGATACTTGATGTAACTGTTCGCAGCAGCGGGCACATAAACGTCTACGTTTGGGTTGTTTTTGGGATCATATATGTGACTCGACATAGAAATCCTGCCAATAAACAGATGTTGATCAATATGGGTGAGTATTTCCAACTCGAATTTGATTTTGGACAACAAAGCATCCCAAAACAATACCTCGTGATGAAAAGTAATACACGTGCAAGGCAGGGTCACGAAATTTCTCAAACACATGAGCGAGGAACAATACATCAGTGCGCAAATACAGATCGTGATAGTCATCTATGGTTTTACATTTGAATGTTCACCAAGCCTTGTTGGCATGTTCGTAGGTTTTTCTGAAATACCTTCACATGGCAGCAAAGAATGAAACGCTTCAATCGGTGGCAACTGCGTTTCGGCAAACTTTTCACAGTCGCTCTTGTACTAGTATGGATACATACCTTTTCTAGTGAACAAGTCCGTTTTGGTTGGATAATACCTGTGCATAATTTTAAAGTGTTCCATCGATAGATTTCTCACTAACGTGTCCAAGGACGAATGCAGAAACTGTAATGAATCGATGAACTGCAGTTGACCCAACCTAAACGTCATATATTTTTCCATGTTGTTTGGAATACGACTTAAGGTGAGTCTGATGCCGTGACAACTGTTTGCATAATCAAAGGACCATCATACCCATGTAAGTTATGAGGCACTAGATTGATTTTTGCTTTCTTGGGCTAAATTCTCAGCTGTAGATTGCACACATTGTATGTTTCTCCTCTGTATGCGCCAATATTGCACCAATGACCACGGACTTGTTTATTGGTGAAAGTGAAAGCTACTTCACAGATCCAGCAATGAGTGGCTGAGGAAAACCCATTAATATTATCGCGGGTCATAATCATGTCTGCTGGTGTATAGAGCGGCTGTCGAATTCATTTTGCTGTAACTTTAATCGATTTAAGAAACACCTCAACCGAATCCTTGCCACGATACGACATTTTTGGTTCAGTTTGCCCATCACACCTAATTATTGTATAACAAAACCAGCGTGGGACTTGTTCAGCATCTTGATGTTTTTGGAAGTATTTGGATGTTTTATCGTCTTCCGCTGAAATGTTGAGAGATTAAAAGTCCTCTTTGATGACATAAGGGACTTTCACCTTTCGTTGTAGTGCAGTAAATTTAAAAATGTTTTTACCAGTTTCTGCCATTATTGTCCTCTGCCAATTTTAACTAAGCCCACCACTCAGTTATGGCCAGTGAACAGTTGGTGGATGCTAAATTTATGCATTCAACGATTGCATGGATATTTCTTTCCCTCCTTCTTGCTGTGTCGGTTTAGTAACCAGGCAAGATTATTTATCCATACTTAGTGCGATACCGATTCTGAGTCTTTCATATCACTGAGCAAAATAAGTAAAGCTGGATGCGTCCATGCTGTCCATGTAGGGATAATGCAAGCGGATGAAACCTTTATACCAAATAAACATTTTAACAGCGATACCTTTTCAAATTTGTTTAGTGTGGCCTTAGTAACCTGCACGGGAAATTCAATATTGCCAAAATTAAGCTCACACAGGCGCTGCCGGTATTTTCGAGATCAGGTCTTCTTATAACTAGTCGGATATAAAGCTGACAAAATTGCCCATTCAAAAGATCTGTTGTCAAAATTTCGTTACATTTATAACTGACAGTGACGGAACCTACTTTGGTGTTGGTAAATAACTGGATACTCGAAACGGTTGATATGTGAAATATGTAGCTTGACTTTTGGACATCGATCAAGAGTCATCTCGATCCTGCACTGGTATATTTCTGCAATGTCTAGAGAATATTTTCAATGCTTTTATCAATTTCATTATTAGCGATGAGGTCGCTAAGGTTCAGAACTGTACCATCTCCGTTGTGAATCCACGATGCAGTAGTTTTAAACCCATACTTGTCACGACTGAGCTGCATAACCAAGATGCGCATTAAGGACAATATCTACTTTAACTCCAGAGTGGCCAGAGCGTTGCAACACTGATATGATTCCAGGAACCGTGTTTGTTAACATTTATCTAGCGTCTTTACCTGGTTTGTATGTGGGTGTGATATTTGCCACGTGACATTTAAATTCAGGTATTTGTGATTCCTTTGCTTTTTTACGAACATGTAAAGTATCGTGGCAAATTTAAAAGTAACGTAGATAATACAAAACGAAACATTATATATGTGTGGCACTAAGTCATCAAACAGTATTCAGATTTAAAGCAAATGTGACACTAAATCAACCACCCTATAGCAGAAGTTGTTGGCACCATTGGGTTGTAGAAGAAAAGTGCAAGAAATGGGTGACATCTATTTGGAGGAGGAAGGGTAGATAGAAATACTGAGCTGTTTGATGAACATGCAAGAAATGCTGCAATAATTACTCAAGAGATTATGTAAATGGTGCAGACGTTTTCCATTCGAAACAGAATCCATGAGATTTGATTTCAAAATATGTGATAAGGATGTTGATGAGTAATCAAAAGACATTGGCATAAAGTTGTAAGCTCATCTTTTTCTGCCACAGAATTTATTTCAAGGGCAAATAACTTATTTGTAAGTATTAAACAGTACCTACTTCATAGTCATGGTGGCGTATGTAAACATAAATATAATACATCAGAACATACAGACTACTCAAGACGTTTGTGTACAGTTTATGTTCTTTTTTCTCTGAGGTTTATCCATCCATAAGCTCGTGGCAAACGTTTAGAATTCACAAGAAAAATGTATGGTATCTCCACCTTTGAGAAAAGGAGTCTCAAGTTAGAGACACATTTAAGGAAAATAAACTTTATTCGCTATGGGGTACCTCTCCATCGGAATCAGGAGAACGTGTACGAATTTTTCATTTCATTTTCATAAAAGATAGTGCAGCATAACCCAGAGAATGCGGATAATATAGTAGTAAATATAAATGAGTTTTCTCTCTCAGAGACCCCATCCCTCTCCCAAACGATTTTATATTGACATTTTCTTCACCTACTATCTTCAACCAGCTTTTTTATCTTAAAAATGTAACAAAAAATGTTTTTCGGAGAGGGGGAAAGAGGTTTATCTCTCAGAGACCCCCTTCCCCCTCCAAAACATATGTTCTGACATACAAGAAAAATGCAAAAATAAACAGTAGCGTCATAAGCGGTCACCATTCCATCGGGGTCCCTTCATTGCCTTTTTTGCCTTTCACGGGGTCCCTTCATTGATGCCTTTCTTATGACGGTTATGGGGCACCCCACGAGGCTTTTCTTTTTGGCTGACATATTTTCCAAATGTTCCTGTGTGTGGTACCCTTCAAACGAGGTTGAGAGCTCACATACGCTACTGTTTATTTTAGGGGGCTCCTGCATAGACACATCCCCCAGCGAATGAACTAAACAAAACGAAATTTTAGAGATTCAGAGGACTGTCTAGGCATTGCGATTTCATGTAAATCCCCCCAACAAATCAAACCCCGGGGTAAGTGCAAAACGCACTCTCGACTTTCGTGGACGTGGTGAGGAGGTGTACATGAAACCTTTTGGGGCAGAGCCCCCATTCTTTCAGGAAAATTGGCATCCTAGCGCCCCCGTCGACAACTTGTCTGTTATAGGAACCGAACCCCAGGCCTCAGTATGAGATTCCAACGTTCAAACACTGAGCCACGAAATTCGGTTACAAATACACGTTTCAGAAATCATGATAAAGCTATCAACGTGAAAATTCCTACAAATAATAAGTGTACATTTATCAGAATTTTCTGATTCTAATAAAATAAATCATAAAACGTACGATTTTACACGTTTCTGCCTGGATATAATATATAAATGCCAGAACCATATGTACAGGAGATGAAAAGACATGTAACAATGACAACGGATCGATTTCCGCAGTCTGGACGAGGCTGTATATTATTATAACTGGGACAGCTTGTGCATGTATTTATTTATTCACATAATTACTGGACGATATATGTATGACTATTCAACAACGAGGAGAGAGATATATTAAGCACCATGTTATGTATGTCTGTATGTCTGTATTGTATGTATGTATACGTCTATGTTGTGTTTGAAAATGTATTTGTATGTATACGTCCATATTTTGTTTGTCCCTACCTATCTACCTACAGCAGCGCATCTTAAGGTCAGTACGTGTGATATTTTTGCGCAGTAACAAATGAGACAACTGCTTAATCACACTTAGCTCGAAGACAGAGTTATGTCCTTCAAAATGCAAATAAAATTAACATAGCCACAGTTTACGATAATCTTTTTCATACCTGCTACCTCGCATTGGTAGGATATCCGTTAACATACTGTCAATAATACGGAACTTGCGTATTAAATCGTCCATATCATATTTTACGCCTCGCAAATAAGATCGTATCTGATCAAGTAATTTTTTTAAATAAGTGATACTTGCTATTTTACAAGCATTTTTTTAGTCTCAAGTCGGGGCTCAATTTTATGCATGCTGTTGAAAGAGAGACAGCAACACCAGATATTATTGACAAAAACGGATTTAATGATGCTTCACTTGAGATTATACCAGAGCTGGTTATTATCAATAGCAAATATGATATTAACCGAAGTATTCTACTGTAATACTTGTAACATTGTTTTACACACCAAAGGTTTTTTTGATAAAATTTTTAATATTGCATTAGTGCTTCAACATCTTGTTTTGGAATATCTTCTGAAATGTGATTGAAATCGATGATCTGTTTTTCCATTATACAATATTTGTTTACAATTTTTTTATACAATGACAAAAGTTCTGATGCTAACAATTGAATCAAGAAACTCACGAAATTTATTATTTTTAGGATCAGCTAAAATATCTCTGTACTGTATATGACGTTTAGGTTGGGTAAACACCTGACGAAGTATCTTCATATCGTTTATTTGTTAGTACCTCATCTATCTTTAACCAGATGTATGAATCAAACGTGTCTAATACTTCAAGTTGATACAAATCTGTTTCATTCACCAAATTATTGTATTCTCTTTCTGTTTCATCAATATATCCGAGTATCAAGCTTATTTGATCTAACATGAAATTTTTGAGAACAACATATTGTCTGATAATTGCGTATGCGACTATAAAATTTGCTAGCATTAATTTTCGGAGTGAGTTTTGTCCAAGAATGTTATGACGAGTAAAAGCATTTACTTTAAGCCAGAATTTTTCGTATTGTTTTCTGAACAATTTCTCAACTTCATTGTAATAATTTCGTAAAGACAATTGTCTAGCGCGCTGGGTCGATGGAAATGGAATATTATCTTCTTCACTTATGTCTTGATCAGAATTAATCTTCCATTCAAACCACGTTTGTGTCACTTCTTCAAAAAACTTTTCTCGCTCATTATCACTAAGATCACTAATTTCATCGTCAAAATGTTTCATTATTTTTAGAGACCTGTCAACAATAATCGGATCAAATTCTGGATCCTTTTTGCGCATCATTGGTAAAATTGCGTTTGAGTATGCTTTTATAATTAACTCCGTATCCGCTGTCATAGTAACGATTTTAATAGGGTTTTTTTTTTTGCCGTGGTAGTACATGCCGAGAGACTTAAAAATTTCATGTTTTGAGAAACTTTTTGTAACTTTTTGTTTCTTCTTCTTCCTATTATTTTAGATTCCGATAGTTTATCGAGACGATCATGGTTATCGTTAATTTGTTTTTCCACCTGAGCTACTCGTGCTTTTAATAAGCCTGATCGCATTATCAAAAATATAATTTTGAAATCAAGCTCAAGCAATATTTTTTCAACAGCATTTCAGCTTGTTTTTGTTCTTCTAGACAATCATCAGGATGACAGTATCTGCTTATAATATCAAAGTTTTCTATTGCTTTTTTCAGTTGTGGTCCTCGCGTGTGCATAACAAGAATAAACGTTTTTTGTTCTTTTGACAATTTAGAGTTTATCATTGGAATTGAAATTTTTTTTCTTGTATTTATTACACGTGCCGATAGTGGTTCGTCCCCAACATCTTTTTTGAGGATTAAAAATAAAATTCTCTCGCAACAGTTATAATTGGTGGTTCTGACATTATTTTATAGCATTAGATTAAATTTGATCATTAAGTGTGTACATTTGAAATGCTGTTAGTCCTGGAAACGGATGTTCAGCAGCGAAAACATAAGATAGAAAATACAAGTGCTTGTTAACAGTTTTTTTCTGTCGGAATTGTAAAATATTGTGTTGCTGAGATATACTTATTTGCTGTACTATACAATGTTGTCCAGTTGTCATCATCGTTTGATCCTTCAAACCGCCAATTATAAATTCGACCAACACTAGAATTTAATCGGCCGCGCAAATGAAATTGCCAAAAAGCAACTGCTGTGGGACATTTAATTTTAATCCAAAAGTGTTCAACTTCTCCGTTGGTCGCCCACTCATGTCTCTCAGAGAAAGCGTAATGTGGATAATTTTCAGGATAATACGACGATGCGCTTACCTCAAACCCAACTCGATTTTCAGTTGCCTTAAAAAGTGTTGGAATATACCCAACATTATTTTTAGTTCGTTTTGCACCACTGGATACACTATCAACATACTCTTTATTTGTTAGATCATTAGGATTAACTGGAACATATGTTGTCGTTATTTTGTTGCTTCTCATGTTTATATTGCCTGACATTGGTCCACCTGATTTTTTAAAATATGGGGTAAGTTCTTCTTTTAACTGAGCATAACTAATAGCATCAGTATCATTAGTTGATGGCGAGGTTGTCGGTAATCCAGCTATTTTTGAGTTATTACTCATCATCAGGTTACCTGTCATTTTTGCGCCGGCCTTGTTAAGCTAATTATCGGCAACAGATTTTAGTCGCGCATAACTTACCGCTTGCGTGTTATTTACATTTGCTGGCGGATATGAAGTTTGTAACCCAATATTTTTTTTACTCGACATGTTAATAATACCTGTAACCGTTCCACCGGTTTTGTCAAGCTTGTTGCCGTCCACATACTTCAACTACAAATAACTTACTGCTTGGGTTTGATTTAAGTTTGTCGGCGGATAAGCTGTTTCCAAATTTATTATTTTTTTTTCCTGACATATCTAAGTTACCGCTTAAATGTCCTCCTGTTAATGATAGTTTATTATTGTCGACGGATTTTAGTTGTGCATAACTAGCAGCTTGTGTATTAACAACATTTATTGGCGGATAATTTGTTTCTAAACCTAGTACTCGTTCATTTGACATAGACAGGTTTCCTGTCATCGTATCGCCAGTTTTTTTCAGGTAGCCCAATAAATAAACATTACCGTTTGTTATTGTATTTACAGCAGACGAATCTCCTAATGTTGTTCCAAATTTTGAATAATAGCTCATTATTTATTTATCGTCTTACAATTTTATGTCAACTTAATTCATAATATGTCGATATTAAATTTTGATACAGACAAACTGGTGCAACATAAACACAACAATGAACTTCCAGATTGTCATTATCTTATTGTTGGAAGAAATGGGTCAGGGAAAACAAATTTGCTTATGAATTTATTGTGGGCGATAATTTTAACTACGATCGAGTTTATATTTATACAATTAATCCACAACAAGATAGGTACGTGGTACTCAGCGAATATAATAACAAACTTCGTGATGATCTAGAGGCTGGTGAAGATCTGTTTATTTTCAGACAACCAGAAGAGCTTGTTCCAGTTAATCAACTTGATTCAGATGATGTTTTTCATGATATTCCGCTGAACAATGTAGAGATGAATAAAATAAGATGATAGTTTTCACTGTCGCTTAATAAAAAATGTAACTCTGTTTATCTAGCTCAAGGTTTTTATAACGTTGACAGATTTATTCGACGAAATACTGGTTGTTTTATAGTATTTCCAGGATTAGACAACGTTGACGTTAGAAATATTGCAAACGAGCAATGTGGCGACGTAACAAAAGAAAAATTTATTGAACAATATCATAAGGCAACAAAAGATAAATATAACTTTTTCTTATTCGATAAACTTACACGTGATCCGAAAAAAATATTTCGATGTCGTATTGAAAACTATATGCAGTAATTTGATATAATACGGATAAACGAGCAAAGTGCAGAAAACATATAGAAGATCTAAAAAAACTTGCTCAATCTCAGGGAGAATTTAAGAAAAAGTGCAAGAAGCACGACGTGGACAGATAGTTGCCGCAGAAACAACAGCTACAGTTCTTAAACCAGTTACTAAGGCTTTACTTGGAAAACAACCTGAAACTAAACCACTATCAAAAGAAGACATTAAAAAACTACAGTTAAAAGGTTTGGTCGGATTAGTTAAAGAACAACAAGAAGCAGCTGCTGAGAAATTTTTACCAGATCTAAGGAAGAAAGAAAAAGATTGGCTGAGGCACTTATAGCAAATATTGCTGATCCTGCTGCTAGACAATCTGAACTAAACCGGCTGATCAATAATCCACTTGCATTTGAACAAAGATTAGCAAAAGTAACACCAGTTGGACCGACTGAAATAAAGTTAGGCCATATATCGAAAAAAGTACAACTGAAAAAATACTTGAAAAGATGTACGAAGAAGAGGAAGCTAGAAGAAAAGTATGGGGAAAAGAGCATGGAATAAATATATAAGAAAAAGAAAGATTCGAAGATGATCTAAGAAATATAAACGGTCAAATAAATGATCACGAGCATGATTCGTTTAAAGAAAAATACAATTTAAGTAACTTAAGAGTCAAAGATATTTTAAAAGAAGAATATAACGCCGTTGGAAAAATTAAAGAGTTAAAGGGAATAGAAGAAGAAAGTAAGAAATATATCGACAAATTGGTACTAGAAAATGAAAGTTACAGAGAAAGTATTAGATTATACCGACATTGAATTATCGCCGATCTTTATACTCAAGCTATTAATCGAATAAAAGAAAATAGGTTACGAGCACAGATTTAATTCTTTGAGCACCGTAGCAAAAACAATAGATTTAGAAAGAATATGAGCTGGAAGTCCAGAGGAAAGAATATCAGCTGAAAGTCTAGAGGAAACTGGAAGAATATCAGCTAAAAGTCCAGAGAAAACTGAAAAAAATTAAAAAAAAAGATAACAGAAAAAATAATAAAATTAAATATATACTTTTATAAAAGAAAATGATATTTCCGTCATTGATAATATTAAAACTTGGAAAAAAGATAAATACGATAATCTCATTAAAAATGAGATAATATTGATAAAATTGGCAAACAAGCTTACGAAAAACTTAGTGAAGCTACAAAAGAAGATATTTTAACACTTCATAAACAAGCTAGAAATGGCATTATTGCTGTTAATTTTAAAACTACGGCGACGAAAATCCGATCCGGAAAAGCAGGTTCTACTAACTTTAGAGATTTGTTTGAATCTCATGAGAATCTTCTTGTAAGTAAAAAAACCAGTAGCCAAAATGATTGGTAGATTAATGTTATTGATATCGTCAAAAGAAGCTGGAAATATCGGTGCTGAAATTAACAATGAAATTATTGATATACTTGATCATTTAAGATCGGAAAATTTATTAACATCTGACGAATACGAAATTTTACACCGCGATTTAATTTGTAAAAAAAATAAATGAATAGTAGTGTCAACAACATTATTACTAGACTCTAGCACAGCTGCTAAAGATAGAGCTAATTTTTCAGTAAATTATATTCCGCCAATGCAACATGATACTGAAAAACAGTATGGGATTGGACTAATTTCCTGTACGGCATGCATTCCATGGCCAATGTAAAAACTTGAGTAAATGATAAATTCACATTTAAACCACAACCGCAAACATTTCCGATGTTATGGAGAACATTTAAAATTCCACAAGGAGCTTATAATGTCACTGATCTAAGTAAAACAATAAAGAGCTAATAACAAAAGTAAACGGTGTCGCTGATAATTTTGAGCTGACACCGAATTATAACACGTTACGCGCCAGAATAACATTAAAAAATAATATGTTAATCGAGTTTTCAGCAGCAGCAAGTATAACGTCTCTAATAGGATTTTATCATAAACAATATGTATTAACCACAGAACAAACTATTACATATGACGGTGACCTACCAGTAAATATAACTGACGTAAATACAATATTGATAAATTGCTCTATTGCACCTGGTTCTTACTCGGCCCAAGGCAGTAAAGGACAAACAATATACAGTTTTTCGCCAGACGTTCCACCGGGATCGCTGATGCAAATTAGTCCGCGACAAGTTATTTATTATCCGCTAAACGTTGAAAATCAGATAACAGAAATAAGTATGCAATTGACAGATCAATCGGGACGACAGCTGGATTTGAATAATGAAGTTGTTACTTGTTATTTGCATTTATGCACAATCATTACGTGACTGGTTGTGATTTTTTATACAACATCATTTGATACAACATGAGACAAAGAAGAGTTTATAGAAGAAAAATAGTTGGAGGATTTTTTGGAAATATATTTACTAAAACTATTGAAAATGTCCCAGGAATAGCGAATAAAGTTGCACCAATTGCACTTGACGCATCAAAAGCTTTTGCAACTGGGGCTGCATCTGCCGCTAGAACAGCAGTGGGACAAAAAATATCTGATAAAATAAAAGGTCAACTGTCGGCAGCACCGACGGTCGCAGATATAAATCAAGTTATATCAGAAATCTCCCCAACAAAAGAAACTCAACGTTCAATGATAACAGCAACAAAAAAACTTTTATCGCCAAAAGGCGAGCAGATTATACAAAAATTAATATCTAAAGCAACAGCGCCAATCACATAGTGATTGGTGAATTTTAAGTAACCTAATAAATAAAAAATAACTGTTAAATATTATCTCGATTTAGCAGACACTTATGACGTAGATGTAACAGAATTTGAGTATGTTTAGTATCTCGACGAATATTCTAATGAACCAAATAAGGCTGGTGTTAGAACCCCAGACGAGGATGTATTTCTTTTGCCTTACAAAGCAATGTTAGAAGTACGTGGTCAGATTATGACAGTGGCTAATCCACCTGCCGCAATTTCAGCTGGTGCAGAAATAGCTCTTATAAATAATGACTGGAGCTCATTTACAAGTGCCAGATATCAGCTGGCCAATCAAATAATATCAGCTGGCCAATCAAACTGTCGAAGATATTTCAAGTCACCTACAAGTTGCAAGTACTGTACTAAGTATTATTTCGTTTTCCGATGATTACTCCAGATCAACTGCAACTAATATGATGTGGTTTAAAAATACTGGAACTGGTGCAGCTGCGTCAGGTGAATTTATTTCAAGAGGAGTATTTAGCGCATGGAGCTGATGCCACTGCAGATGTTGTAATTGCAAGAAATTTTCTTATCGCTAATGCTGTCAATTTTGGTATAGACCCACGAGATGCAGCCGCTAACGCAGACACTACAAGAGTCTCACTTATTGCTGCTTGTAATAATCTTGGTATAACACCACCAGATGCTGCTGATGACGGCGTTGCAATTTTAAATTTAGTTAATAACGCGATTAGAGTAAGAAATAAACGTTACAATGAGAGTTTTACTAAGAGAAAGGCACTTGCAGCAGGATCACGTCAAATTACAATGATGTTGCCGTTGAGCACAATATTTGGATTTTGTCACGATTACAATAAAGTATTTCGTGGAGTCAAACATACACTAATTTTAGATCGAGCAGAACAAAATGATTGTTTATTTCGAGCTGGTGGAGCTGATGTACAATTTATCATATACAAACTTGCTCTGTCGATGCCACGAATAACCCCGTCACTCACAAAAACAGCAGAATTAAATAGTATACTTGATAAACACACAAACAGAATTTATTTTCAGCAACATAAAATATACCAAACAGCAGTTCCAAATACCACCGACTACACATGGCGCGTCACAACAACGTCAAGTGAACAACTGACGCGGCAATTGTTTGTTGTATTTCAGCAGCAATCGCGAAGTGGTAACCAACAACAAAATAATGCAATATTTGATAATGCTGATGTTAGACGAATATACGCTAGAGTAAATTCAAAGCAATATCCAGAACGAGCGATAGAATGCAATTTTGCAGATGACGCTAATAAAAATATTACCCGACCGTACAAGTATCTGCTCGACGCAGTGCAAAAATATCAAGATGTTGGTGATGAATCTCAGATCTCAGTAGAGGAATTTCGTACACTTTATCCGATGTTTTATTTTGATATTAGTAAACATAGCGAGCGAGCTGTCGACTCAACAGCTGATATTGAAATTACCTGGACACTCTGAGTAGTTCCAGCAGCACAGCTGTACGTATATGCGTTAGTAATCAGCGATAGATTTGTTACAATTTACTATGTCGGGGGTAAAATGTCAGTACAAGTTTAATCTGTAATCTGTATATAATGACAAAATATATTGTAAAAGTAATATATTTGACTGATGGTCAAGTGAAAAGGTTAGAGGCTGCTGTTGCTAAGCAGAGACACGTATAGTTAAAAATAAAATATGGAGACAGACGTAATTAACATAATTAATGCTAACCAAAAACAAATAAATAAATATAATCGCAGCAAACCTTATGTTTTAAAATTTAAGTGCAACACAAATAACTGCAATGTCAAAACAAGGTGGTTTCTTTGGACCTGCATTATCTGTGATAGTAAAACCACTAATACCTAAAATTTTACCAGTACTTGGTACATTAGGATTAGCAGCAGCGTCTGGCGCAGTATCTGGCGCAACGAAAAAAGGATGTCTTTGGAGACGGTGTCTCCGGCGATCTAATCGTCCGTGAAGGCGGCATAAAGAAATTTTTTGTCTAAAGATAAATATAATGCCCAAACGAAAAACAGCAAAAAGAAAAACAACAACGGAAAAAAAAGACGCGATCGCGAAAAACAAGAAGAGGTGGATTTATAGGAGTAGCGGGAAGTCTATTGCCAAATCCGCTGGGAATTGGCCGAGGACTAACACTGCCAGGGGCTCGGCCGCGTTAAGTAACTTTGATATACTTGAGAATCTAAAAAAAGTAAAAAGTTTTCGTGGAGTTTATTCCGAAGATGAACTTAACGATGCACCAGCTGGTGGCTCGTGTGTGATAAATATACAAAATTTCAAGGACGAATCAGGCACGGACTGGGTAGCTGTTTGTAATTACAATTATTTTCAATCATTTGGACTTCCACCAAGTGACGTAATAAAAAAAAATGTATCAACAAACAATATAAAATAATAAATTATTCGTCTAATCAAATTCAACCAGTTGGAACTTCGGCTTGTGGATACTATTGCGTGATGTTCATAAAACAAATGTCCAAGCTTAAATTCAATTTTTTAAAATTTATTTTACAGTTTGACAATCAACCTCCTCATGCTAATGATGAGATTGCAATTATTTTTGTATAAACTCCTTGATATAATCAAGGAATACAAAAATGTCAACATACTGTCTCAAGTGCAAAACTAATACAGAAAATAAAGATGAAGCAACAGCAAAAAAAAAAAAAAATAGAATAATGCTGAAAAGTATTTGTGCAATCTGCGAAAAAGAAAATATATGTTTTTAAAGAAATGATCTGGAGCTGGATGCATGGACAATTGTTTATGTGACAACGTGAGGGAGGTTATTTTAGTAGATGATTAATAAATAATGATAGGTGAGTGCGATTGTGATAGATATCTCTGTCTTGAGCAAAATAAAATTGTTACCTACTGTCAGAAATAGAGAAATAATTGGAACAGGTATAGATATACACAAATTAATTGGCAAATTGCCGAAACCAATAGGAGGCTGGACATTGCCAAACCATAAATACACCGGACCTTATAATCCGCTAGATAAACAACTAGATCAAAATGATAATAAGCTGCCCGGACAAGAGCCTTACAATCAAGTTGACGCAATAGCAATGCCCCATGATATTTGTTATCGTGATAACGAACAAGACAAATACAGCTGTGATAAAGTAATGCTAAACGAACTTCGTGATATGAAACCTGTAAATATGCGAGAGCGTGTTGACCAAACGCTGGTGCAGGGTTGTATTGGAGCAAAATGCAAACTTGGTCTCGGTAGAGAAAATTGTATGATGATCCTGCATCAGAGCTAAACAAACCTAAAAAAAAGTTGTCGCAAATGCCGTTGATGATATCTGGGCGATAGATTTAGTGGATGTGTCAAATCTTGCTCAGTTTAATGATAACAAAAAATATCTTTTTAATGTTATAGATGTTTTTAGCACATACGCGTGTTGTATACCAGTTTCAGATAAAACTGGAACGTCGATAACTGATGCGTTAAAACAAATAATGACAAGCACAGAAAGAAAACCAAACAGAATCTGGACTGATCATGGAGCAGAATTTTTTAATAAAATATTTGAGCAGTTTTGGAACAAAATAACATAAATAAATATGTTACAGGAAATGAAGGTAAAAAAAATCCACAAATATTTGACAGCTAGAAATACAAATAAAAATATTGACAATTTACAGAAAATGATAAATGCAATAACACGAAACATAGGTCTCTTTCGCTAGGCAAAAGGAAAATGTCACCAAACGACGCAATTAAAAATCCGATATTAGCAAACGAAAACGTGTGCCGCAGACATAAATTTAAAGTTGCTTATAAAGTTAGAATTTCTCTGACGAAAAAAATGTTTGAAAAAGGATTTACTCCAAACTGGAGCGAAGAAGTATTTGTTGTTGATAAATTACTTTTAACAATACCAGTGACTTATGCGCTAAAAGATTTATTAGGTGAACTTATAACTGGCAGTTTTTATGAACAAGGACTTCAGAAAACCGAACAAGATATATCTGTTATTGAAAAAGTTATTAGGAAACAAGGCAATAAATGTTTAGTTAAATGGCAGGGATATAGCGATAAATTTAATAGCTGGGTACCAACTAAGTCTATAAAATAATGTTATTATAAATTTGTTTGTACTTCATAGGTACTGATTTACATCTGACCGGCCTGCACAAGCAAATTAAATGTAATTTTCTTGCATTATCGACTGGCATCAGATTAAATATTTTAGCAAAAATAAAATCATATTTTATACTTCTTTGCTGGCCAGTTATTTTTAAATTAAGAAAAGGTTTTATAAGTTACCAAAATATTTGTTGTTCGGCGACAGTAAAATTAAATTTTATTACTTTTTAACAATATGATACTTAACATTATATTGTTCAGTAGTCGGTCTACTGTAATTGTTTTATCAACAACGTCAGCTACTTCATCTTCATCTTCGTTGTTGTTAAATAAATTTATCGTCTTCTTTATAGCCAGCAGATTGGTCCGATATTACGTTATACTGCTGTGCAAAATTGTTGTCAGTGATTGTATCACTTGCATATATATCAGGAAGTCTCTTCATTAAATCCATATTATAATATATTTTTATCTAATTTATAATAATAATGGCTAGCGAAACAAAATCTCCTGATGTAAAATATCGTCAGAAAGTTAATATATTAAATTACAGAGAAATAGCCGAGGCAGTCAGAAAATGTTTGTCGGGATATAGTGCTTATTATGTTGACGTTATTGTAATGCAAAGTGAATCTGACAAAATACTTTTAACATCAGCGGAAAAAAAATAAACTTAATGATATTTCATTTATAACATTAAAATTTGATCGAGATGATATTTTAATGTTTTCCCATAACTGTCTTACTAAGACAGAGTTAAGAGACATAATAAATCATAACATTTAAAAATAAACCTGTCAAATATTGACGTTGTTGTTGTTGATTTAGTTTTGCCATCAGCTACAAATTTTACTGCACGGCAATCAATTTTATGATATTTTGCAGCAGCTGTTATTGATTTAAATGTCATTTCTTCTCCAGTTTCAAGATTTGCTGATACAATTGATCTTTTAGGATTTTTATAATTATTAACACCACCAACTCCACGTCTGGTGTTTTCCTTTGGTGTAACTAGATCTAAATGTTCAATCCTATCATCTGTTTTAATTTTGTTAATGTGATCAATAACCAGATTATCTGAAATAGCACCCTTGAATGTGTCATAAATAAATCTATGTGATAGATATCGAACTTAATCGGTTTTAATACTACGTACCATCACATGTAAATAACCAACGTTATTCACCTTCCAACATTCTTCACTTGTTTATTTCGTATAATTCCGCGATCATTATCTTCATATAAATCAAACACAGGATGCGACTGAAATTCATCTTGCAATGCTAAATTTTCAATATTATCGTCAGTAATTGCACCGTTTACCCTATAAACTCGCTGTTGTTCTGGAATGTCTCCGCAGAACAAAGTATAAATAAAATCTTTTCTAAACATTTTAACATGTTCCGCATTATCTCCTTTTACACTTATTATCATTCCAGCTGGCGTTGCCTTACTGAAAGGTTTTTGGTATTTTACGCAAATAACCGAACCAAGTGCATTTCCAGCATAATAATTATTAACAGGGTGAACATTTTATTCTTCCTGTTCGTCTGCTGTCAATCTAATGTATCTCAGAATTTCTGACATTATATTATATAGCATTTTTATATCTCTGATTGAAAAATATATAAAAAATCAATTAAATATAAAAATGCTACATAAAATATAATGTTAAAATTGCGAGATATTGCCAAAATGAGCGTATCAAAGCAGAAAAAATTGCTACTGCATTTTCTGGATATGATAAAAGTTATAAATATGATAATCAAAATGTTTAAAGCAAATTTTAACTCCACAGCTTTATTTCATCGTTTGCAACCTGTTATATCTCAAGCACTTGCAGTTCACAAAAGTATCAAACTAATAGTTCAGTATCATATTGTTTTATCAAAGTTACATGCACTTAAAGAAAATGAAATAGATATACTTGATATAATCTTTGAAAATGTATATTTCGACAACGAAATTTGCGAACCATATCTAACAGCTAAATCACGAAAAATATTAACTGGAACAAATATTGCCACAGTCGCCGATGAAATACACCAAGAAATAAATAAAAAATTGGAAGAATTTACTGCATCAGGATCGGGTTGGAAATTTGAAATGATAAAGGAGGTTTTATTTCACACAATGAAATATGACGTACTTCGCGGTAGTTCTTACGTTGATCTCCCTCAAAAAATTAAAAACAAAAAATGCTGTATAAACGTCAAAAACAAAGATAACGAATGCTATCATTGGGCAATTTTATCTGCAAGACATCCTCAAAGTTGTAACTCCGATCGCGTTGAAAAATATTTTCCGTAGATATATGTGCTGAATTTTGACGGAATAACTTTCCAGTGGCAGAGAATCAGATACCAAAGTTTGAAAAACAAAACGATATTTCAGGAAATGTTTTTGGACTAGATGAAAAAGAAAATGTTTACCCGAGCTATATTTCAGCATTTGCTAGTCAATCAACCATAAATTTATTATTTTATAAAGGACATTACTAATGGATAAAAAAACTTTAACGGCCTAGTTGGTAGACAATATAATAAAAATAAAAATAAGAAATACTTTTCTTATAAATGCCTACAAGGATTTTCTACAAGAAAAATACAACATGTTCCTTGCGGAGCAGCTTATAAAGTTTGTTGTGCTAATGACAATTTTTCAAGTCCATTAAAGTTATACAGATGTAAAAATGGCGAATCTGAAAGTCTGGCCGTGTGGTTACTAAAAAATTTAATAGACGATATTAATAAAATTTTCAACAGATTATCCAAAATAGCTCCAGTGAAAATAACATCCAAACAACAACTTGATTTTTCCGAGGCAGTCAATTGTCACATCTGCGAGAAACCTTTAGGTAACGACAAGGTGCGTGATCACTGTCATCTAACCGGCCAGTATCGCGGAGCAGCTCATATCGATTGCAAATTTAAAATTTCACGCGCCAGATTTTATTCCTGTTTTTTTTACATAACTTTCGTGGTTACGATAGTCATATCATTGTAGAAGCTTTTGGCGATGAAAAAATTAAATCTAAACTAAAATTAAATAATAGAATAAAATGTATCCCAAACAATTTTGAAAAGTACATGCCAGTTACGCTCGACAAATTACGTTTAATTGACAGTCTGCAATTTATGGTAGCATCATTAGATGAGCTTGTAAAAGGTTGTAGCAGTTTCAATAATCTAAAAAGTTGCTTTGGTGAAAACTACGACGCTGTGACAAAAAAGGTGTCTTTCCGTAGGAGCATCTCGACGACTGGAGCAGATTTGATGAAACTTCTCCTCCTGATAAAGACAAATTTTACTCGCAGCTTAAAAATGAAAATATTACAGATGACAAGCACAAATATGCACAAGAAATTTGAATAAATTTAGTTGCCCAACATTTGGTGATTATCACGATTTATATCTGAAAACAGATCTGCTATTACTATTCGTAAAGTTAGTCATGAACATTATGGACTAGACCCTTGTTTGTATTATTCTGCACCAGGATTGTCGCGGGATGCTCTGCTAAAAACAAGTAAGATAGAATTGGATCTAATAACTGATGCTGATAAGTATCAGAGGCGGAATTAGCGTTATAATAAAAAACTATGCGGTAGCTAATAATAAATATCTGAAAAATTATGATAAAAATCTCCCATCAAATTATATTATTTATCTGGACACTAATAATTTGTATGATTATGCAATGTCAGAGATAATGCCGTGCAGTTTATTTCATTGGATAACTCCAGATAAATTTCTTAAAGAAACTGAGAAAAATCTCCCAAAATATATCGGTTATTTTGTTGAAGTTGATCTCAATTATCCTAGGTCGTTACATGATCTACATAACGATTATCCGTTTTCTGCAGAGTTTATGATGATTGATTACAGTTTAGTATCACCTAAACAACAGGCAATGACAACAGCAAACATTTCGATTATTAATAAGCTTGTTCCAAACTTGTTAAATAAAAGAAATTACGTGATACATTACAAAAATTTAAAACAAGCAGTAGATTCTGGACTAATCCTAAGAAAAGTTCATCGCGTGCTAAACTTTAATCAATCGCGGTGGATGGCAGATTATATTGATTTAAGTACGAAACGTCGTGCTATTGCTAAAACCGAATTGGAGAAAAACTTTTTCAAGTTAATGAACAATTCCGTGTTCGGTAAGACAATGGAAGATATTAGAAAAAGAGTAAATATTGAGATTGTAAACGATATAAATCGCAGAAATAAATTAGTTAACGATGACGGTTTTGTCAGTATGAAAATATTTAATGAAAATCTTGTTACAATACAACGACGAAAGACAAATTTAAAGTTAAATAAACGGATCTATGTTGGTGCCGCTGTACTTGATATATCAAAGTGGCTAATGTACGATTTTCACTATAATTTTAACAAAAAGCAGTGGCCAGATTCGGAGTTGTTATTTACTGATAAAGATTCGCTAGTTTGTAATATAAAATGTGAGGATGTATATCAAGATATTTATAAATACCGCGACCCATTTGATTTATCGGATTATCCAAAAGTAGTGGATTTCATGATGATGCAAATAAAAACGTTTTTGGCAAGATGAAAGATGAGTTTATGTTTGTGCCAGTCAGGGAATTTGTCGGACTAAGAATTAAAACGTACTCCGTAATTTTAGATGACAATAAACGGACAGAAAATGCAAAAGGTATTCCTCTTGGGTACGTGAAACAATGTATGAAATCTGATAATTTTAAAGCAGCGCTGAACAGCTGCAGTAATTTTATTAAAACAAATGTTATTAGAACAAATCATCACAAACTTAAACAGATACTATTATAAAACGTGGACTAAGTAATTTTGACGATAGGAGAATGTGTGGATGGAATTAATACACTAGCTATTGGACACTACTCGAGTACCAGCAGTGACATATTCAATATCATCTTTAATTAATTTTGTCTAAACGTTAGAAATAATGTTCGAAAATTTAACACTAACTGATGAAGTTAGTAGCAAAAGTAAAAGGTCACTGGTTAATGGCCAGCAATTATCATTTGAATTTAATGATGACATTTCAGGTATTTGTTTTTGTAAATTTGATAAAATAAAACTCTCGCTGATCAAATCAGATAACAGCAAATATTTTGATTATTTCGAAAAGTTGAGGGACGAACTTATGCTTAAATATGATAATCTTCACCATCCGATTAGTCAGGAAAAATATACAAAAATAATTATCGACTTAAATCAGTCGAAGGTTTTTGCAAAAGGTAGTAAGTATATTCTCACTAGGATAGCAATGAAAGAGCTATTTGAATGTCGTCGAAAAGTAAGCGGAAAAATTAAATTTTATTTGTATAAACACGATGATAAAATATTTCTAATACCTACCGTTGAAACATTAATAATTGGAGAAGAAATATATTAGTATTCGATGTCTAAACTCTTCGATAAAATCATAAATTCTATTTCACCTAAGGTAACTTGAAATTCCGGATTGCTATTAACAATATCTACAATATCTCTCGTAAGTTGCATATCCGCCGGTCGATTAATTCCAGTTTCTCTGTAGTAAAATAAAGCTAAACATCTTTTAGCAATTTCACTGGGGAAATAAAATATACGAAGGAAATTGTCAATGTAATATGGTTTTTCATAGCAAATTGGCTCCTTTGTAACAACGTAGAAAATATTGTCAAGATACTCCATAAAATCGTCGATGTCATCATTAGGAATTTCATTAATTTTAATAAAACCTGACAGCATGACAATTACTTCACAGAATCTATTTACTTCCATTATACCTATAGTAATTTATATTTTTACTTAAAAAATATTTTAGTAGTAGATGAAAATAATTTGTTTCTAAACGTTAGAAATATCATTATCAAATAAAGCATCAACCATGTTGTCGATGAATAACATTGGATCAATTGTCCAAAGCGCTATTCGCTCATCGTTTTCGTCAGCAAACAACCATATTGATCCGTACTTGCTCGATAAATGATAACCAACTTTTTAAATTCAATCGCTTATTATATTAGGTGCTATCCCAGTATATCTTGAAGCTGATTTAATGGAATTAAATCTTTTAAAGAATCTGTTTGTTAGATCAAATCCAACATTTCTTATTGACGTTGTCTCAAACCCCATCTTATATAATATTTTACTGTTTACATAGAAATAAATCTATATTTTCTGGATCAAAAATTTTGGTCCAGAAACATCTTTTGCTCCAGAAACCTCATTTGAAGGGTACCACACAGGAACATTTAGACAAAATGTCAGCCAAAAAGAAAAGCCTCGTCGGGTGCCCTATAACCGTCATAAGAAAGACATAAATGAAGGGACCCCTTGAAAGGCAAAAAAGGCAATGAAGGGACCCCGATGGAATGGTGACCGCTTATGACGCTACTATTTATTTTTGTAGTTTTGTTGTATGTTTGTCAGAATATATTGGTTTTGGTGGGGGAAGGGGTCTCTGAGAGAAAGATCTCTTTCCCCCTCTCCGAAAAACCTTTTTTGTTACATTTTTAAGATAAAAAAGCTGGTTGAAGATAGTAGGTGAAGAAAATGTCAATATAAAATCGTTTGGGAGGGGATGGGGGTCATTGAGAGAGAAACCTCATTTATATTTACTGCTAATATGAGCTTTGTTATGATGCATCGATTTCCCTCGAACAGGCTCGAGCCGAATCTAGTCATAGCAAAATAAGTTTATTTCTAAAACAAAGAAACTGTTTCGTGTTTGGCCATGGACTTGGCTAAGGGACTTTGTATTTTAAAGGCTCTTCCACCCCGGATGAAACAGAAGATAAATGAGCTTTCCCAGTATATCTAGAAATCCGAAATTGTGATTATGCATGAGATTCGGATTACAGAGGTTCGTAACGGTTAAGAATGAAGTGTAAAATTCAAAGATGAATGGTAGAGAAGATTATTTTTTAACGTTTGCTATTTGTTACTTCACTGGTAATATCCTTATTGTGTTTTTTTTTCCAATTACTAAGCAGTAAATGCGAATTGAAAAATCTATATCTGTATGATTAAATATTTATAAGCATATATATATTCCAACATGTTTACTATCAGCAATACTGGAGTATGTTTTATTATTTCCCCATGAGGCACAGAGTTGTCTCATGTTAGAGGAACCTTTTACCACTGATACGGAGGAGATACAAATAATATCTGTGAAGTGCTCGTTTGGAGATATACTCAGAAAGAAAGAATGTGAAGAATTCCTTGAAAGCAGAGAAGAATGTAATATGCATATTTGCAAAACAAAGATGGAAACATTGGCGATAGCAACATGGGGCTATCCATGCTTTTTAAACATTTTCTCCTCTCAATACATAGGACTGTCAGTGTTTTAAACAACAATTGTGAATTTAAAGTGCACGCAATGAGGGAAAAAATATTAATGCCAATAAACTGACACTCGATATTACTATACCAATGAGAGTCCAACTTTTTGGAAGAGGAAATGAAATATTCAACGATTCTCAAATCCATTCAGATATTAATTGATGTTATATTACTATTGCAATGGACCATGGGCCGAACTTCCTGCCTTTAGGACGAAAATGATTGAAAGTAAGATACAATTTATAACCAAAGACGAATTATAGAGGGAGAACATAACGAATGAGTAATTTGAAATTTAGAAAATGGTAAGTAAAAATATAACCAGATTAAGGCGAAAGGATGGCATTCTAAACTTCTCCCAAGAAGGATTTATATACCAAGAAAAATTATTTTATGACAAATGTATATAGCTGTCGTAATGTGGACTGCGTACACTTGAATGAAGTTTTAAAATACTAAGATATTGCTAAATTAAGTAATTTTCTAGAAGGTATAGACGGGCCTATTGCTTACAAAGAAGCACTAAACTCTTCAAGCTCCTTTAAAAACAAAACATCATAATCCAGATCAAAGATGGATTCTCATCTGAATTTTAAAAAGTGTTTTGGAAAGATTTCAGCACATTCTTAGTTGATCTATATGCCTTAAATACAATATACATGAACCAATGGTTGGTTAAACGCATAGAAGAATATTTAAAAACTGTTCACCAATATATTTACTTATAAAAAGATCCCATAGAAACAAGGGATTATAAGTAGTCATTCAACACTGTCAATATTGTATAGGGGTGTACATAAACAATATATCTTGTGTAAGAAATGCAGAGTGTGGAGATTCCAAAGGTCTTTGAAAAATGTAAGTGTGAGGGCAAATTGTGTAATTTAATTTTCTATATTGAACATCACCCAAGTAATCAGTTTGGTGCTTTCGGCTGTGCATCTTCCACCGCTGAGTTTGAACTTAGTTACTGAGACAAGGCTAAAATAAATTTATGATGACATTCACAAAGTGAGTCTTCATCCAGTCTTTTCGGTTTGTGTGTGTCTGCTGCGTTGCGGATATTCGTTACCTTCTAACACCAGTAACAGTCTATTCAGGGCTACAACCTGTCTCCAAAGCCAGCTGCAGTGAATAAATCAAATACATGTATACAAAGTCACCTACTATAAAAAGGATTTTATCAAGCGCTCCTGCTAATTTCGTTCAACATTGCACTTTGACCGCAACTACAGCCAATAGGCTTATTTGCAGACTCTTCATTTATATTTAAAATATTCAGGTATTATTTTTGTGACAAGTCATGGGTATTGAAACTCGTGCTGTCGGAAGCGTGCTTTTTCTCGACCGGAGGGTTTCCTGATTTAGTGTATTTACACGTTTCAGACAACACGAGTTTCAAAGGCAGAATGTATTTACACGTTTCAGACAACACGAGTTTCAAAGGCAGAGAGGTCAAATACGAATATACTTGATGTTTGAATTATTTGTCTATATTACACTGTGAAATGTAAGTGATTATGTCTCCTATTGTGTTTTTGAATGTTTGCCTTTTTCAACTTAATTAATCAGGTTAAAAATATTAAACGTCTTTCTGCAAAATATTTGCCGTGAAACCACCGGAACAAGACCTTTACAATGTTGTTGCGGAGATATTTTGAACTTTACTCAATCAATATATCATTAATGATTGCTGTTTGTTTATTCTTATGATAGTATATTGAAACACACATTTTTAAACAATACTAGGTTTGATTAATTAAGCATTTTTATTTCATTTGCTGATTTTAAACTGTTTGGTGAAGTCTCCTTAATGCAAAAGCCAACCTTGACGTTACTACCTATTTGTTAATAGTATCACCCATTAGGGAAAATGCCCTGCCTCTAATTGGAAAAGGAGGTGAAGGAGGGTTATACAGTACAATGCCACTCGCGTCATTCTTGAAAAAGTTGTGTGTTTGTTGCCTTTCTGAAAAAAAGGTAGGTCTTATGTTAGACACTTTTTTCCGTGACACATTGCAGTGCAAAACTAGGATATAGCTAAGATATCTGAATTATACAAGCTCAAGTCAACTCAAGATTTTATTTCATCCAACGATTTACTAATGGAAGAAAAAAAAATCGTTCTACAATTTTAGGGTGTAAGGTTTAGAAAAAAACTTACATGACAAACGGAAGAGTTCACGTAATTATGGTGGCTACTGATCACATTTTTTTCCAACGGGAACAGATGCCATTAGATTTCAATCAAAATTACACACACACACACACACACACACACACACACACACACACACACACAATGTTATTCCTACTTTTAAAACTATCACGACTCTTACGTTTGTATGGTATATTTTCCTTACGAAATGTCAAAAGCACGCATCTCATTGAAATAATTATTCCTGTAGGAAAAATGCCCCAAAATTGTAAAATATCACAAGAGTGAATTGGAGACATAGCCTACTAAAATCATTCTGTCAGAAACGTCGATGTAAAGTTTTCACAGAATATTACATCCAAACATGCCGTGATGTATTTCGCAGTAAGACTGAAATTTCCACGAGTCACCCATGGTACGATTGTTTGTGCATTAGTTTTATTGTTTGTAAAGTGACTAATGGAGAGGTAGAGAAAACACATCTGATCTTCTCGCTGTGCGAATAACAACCGAAACCGATTTGAAGCCAAGGCGGTGTAAAATATCGGTTAGCCAATGAAGTCACGTACAATGAGTGACGCATTTGTTTGGTTCTAAATTCAAGGCAGGTAGTGTAGTGGTCAGGCGCAAATAAACACGTCTGATCTTGTCATTGTGCGAAACGCGACTGAAGGAGATTCAAAGCTAAGGTGGTAGAAAATAGGTGCAGCCAATAAAATTGCTTCTAACGACTGACGCATTGTTTTGCCTAGGCTCTTGCAGTTTTACCATTGCAGCGCAGACTGACTGGAGTGTGAATTTACAATCCTGTGATGTGTACCGTAACAATCCTTCTTTCTGCATCAAATACTTAACTGTACCATTATTGTTCGCGTTTTGAAACTGACCAAAAAAAAATATTTCTTGGACATTTTGACATACATTCACTAAGGTAGAGAGAGAAATGATATAGTACTGAGTGGTAGTTTTTTCAAACTAGTGAATTTGGGGTTCGTGTGAAGTAAATAAAGTTAAGTACAGTGAACCTCAAGGATGATAACCCATGCTATCTTGTCCATTGATGCATGTATTTACATCAGAAGAAATATGATCTCTAAAACACAAAGATATAAGGCAAGCACGAATAGAATGAACACAAAGACAGCAACGTGTATTAAAAAAGGTATGTTTTCCTTCACGTCCGCGTAACTTAAAGTTTCAATCCCCTTGCAAAACAAACTTGGTACCTTTTGTAGAGCTTGAAATAAGAAAACTGAACAAACTTAAGCACTTTTGCTATAGATATTTTCTTTCTCAGCAACAGACTAAACAACATAAATAACGTTACAACAATAAACAATCTTACATCTTCTATAAAAAATAAATACATAAAAAAATAGAATTAAAGATAAACGATGACTAACCAACAAAACCTAATTTAACAAATGCAATTTCCTATACGATACGGCCTGAGAGAAGTACAGACTTCAGAGGCAGAGAGAACAGCAACAACAACAGCAGCAGCAACAGCAGCAGCAAGAACCAGACAGAGGTTTTGTGGACTGTCGAGTAGACTTCTCTTTCCGCAGAAGCAGGCCGTATCGTATAGGAAACCTGCCACCAGACGGGAACGCAATCTTAAACAGTAAAAAAATTGCCATCACTCCCGTTAACAAAAAAAAAACAGCCCTTTTCAGGGCTACCCCAATACTCTAAATACTTTAAAAAATAAATAGAAAAGTGTGTCTATAAGCACTTCGTTTATTTTGTCAGTAAAATGTCCACCCTTTTTTTCTCTGTCTTGTCAAATTGTGTATGTCTGTGTTTGTAAGTAAAAAGTAAAAAATTCAACTTGAGTGTTTGTTTTAGGTCCGCGCGTTTGATGTTTTGTTTTTGGTTATGGTAAGTTTTGGTGCCAGGGGATGTTCTCCTTCACGTTCGTGCTCCAGGAATATAAAGCAGAGCACTCGTCAGTCTGGCACCATTGTTGACTAGTCAATTTAAAAAGAAGATGAGCAGACTACAAAAACTGTTGGAACTCCAGATGCACCTGGAGCATGCCAGGCGTCTCCTGGATGAGCTGGCTATGGAGGCGGTACAGGAGGAGGCCAGGTTTAAAGAAGAGGAGAGAGAAAAGAAGAAGGAAGAAGAGAAAGAAAAGAAAAGAAGGATCCTCACCTCTTCATGAGACCTCAGTGTGAGGTGAAACCTGAGGTGAGGACACCTGCACAACCAGTACAGCCTCCTCAACCACATCCACAACAACAGCGTCAGCCACAACCTCTACCAAGAGCCGCTGTCCTCCAGACAGAAAACTGGGAGCAAGAGGCCTTGGAGGAGTTGGAGAGACAGCGGCAAGAGTGCGATCCGCAGCTTCAGCAAAATCATCCCCGGGTCTGGCATAGAAGAAGACAGAGGGAACAAGTCTTTACGATCCCTCAGACTGAAAACTGGGATAGTGAAGCCACTCAAGCTCCCTCTGCACTCCCAGCCATAAGCATCAATCGGGAGAATGACTGGAGCCGGCGATGCGTATATGGGGCCAGACCTGGTAGGTGCAACCATTAGCCAGGTGCAATTGGAGTTCCAAGAAAAAACAGCCCTTCTCAGGGCTAACCAAATCTCTAGAAAAGAGAGACTATTCAAGTTGCCAATTTGTGTGAATGTAGAGTAGTGTGACTATAAACACTCACTCCTTTACTGTTGTGTGTGTGTGTGTGTGTGTGTGTGTGTGTGTGTGTGTTTCTTCTTTTACTTCGTTTGTGTGGATAGTATATGTGTGTTATATGCGTTCTCGTCCGTTTGTGTGGATAGTAGATATGGGTGTTTGTGTGCGTTCTCGTCCGTTTGTGTGGATAGTAGATATGTGTATGTTTTATGCGTTCTCGTTCGTGGATAGTATATGTGGTGTGTGTTTTTTCTTCTCTTCCTTCGTTTGAGTGGATAGTATATATGGGTGTGTTTTATGCATATGCATTCGTTTGTGTGGATAGTATATATGGTGTGTGTGTGTGTGTGTGTGTTTGATGCATTCTCGTCCGTTTGTGTGGATAGCATATATGGGTATGTTTTATGCATTCTCGTTTGTTTGTGTGGATAGTATATATGGGTTTATTTTATGCATACGTGTCCGTTTGTGTGGATAGTATATGTGTTTTATGCATTCGCGTTCGTTTGTGTGGATAATAGATATGTGTATGTTTTTTCTTCTCTTCCTTCGTTTGTGTGGATATATATATGGGTGTATTTTATGCATACGCGTCCGTTTGTGTGGATAGTATATGTGTGTGTTTTATGCATTCGCAGACGTTTGTGTGGATAGTAGATATGGGTATGTGTTATGCATTCTCGTTCGTTTGTGTGGACAGTATAATGTGTGTGTGTGTGTGTGTGTTTTATGCGTTCGCGTCCGTTTGTGTGGATAGTAGATATGGGTATGTTTTATGCGTTCTCGTACGTTTATTTATATAGTATTTGTTTGGATAGTATATGTATGTGTGTTTTATGCGTTCTCATTCGTTTGTGTGGATAGTAGATATTGTTTTTTTTTTTCTCCTTTTCGTTTGTGTGGATAGTAGATATGTGTATGTTTTTTCTTCTCTTCCTTCGTTTGTGTGGGTAGTATAATGTGTGTGTGTGTGTGTGTGTGTGTGTGTGTGTTTTATGCGCTCGCGTCCGTTTATGTGGATAGCAGATATGGATATGTTTCATGCATTCTTGTACGTTTGTGTGGATAGTGTTACGTATATGTAATTAAATTGCTTGTGTGTTAGTTTTAAAATTCTTTTTTATTTTATTTCTGTTTCATTACATTTTATTGTAATGACTATTTCCATGGGATTCGAAATTCTTTTTCAGTAATTCGATATTTTCTTTTAGTAAATATTGTTTATCTAAGACGTAAAACGTGTTACATGATAATTATTTTTAGTTAATCTAGTTCGTCTTGGTTTGGGAAGTTCGTAAACAGGAAGTTAAAATGATTGGTCAGTATCAAGGCCATACTTTGCTTGCATGATCACCATGTGTAAACAACGTTTTTATATTATTGGTTCTTAATTGGGGCTACACTGCTGAACGCGATAAATGCCTTGTAGTAAGAGACCACATGGCCCATCTCGCTAGACTGAAATGATGTTTTTGGGGTTTAGATACACATTCTTAATATTTTTCTGTCAGAGCCGTTTTAACATCTTGAAGGAACAAGGTGTTTTTTGTATTTGTTGCCAGATTGTTTGTTTTTCATTTGTTTTCTGGATTTAATAATTCCTTCTCTAGGAAATTCAACAAGTGGACTTTTTTATAAAAAAAATTCTGAAAGATATTCGTGGAATTTTTTTCTGGAATTATTCGGAAACATAAACTTTGATTCAATTGAGGAATTGTTGATATTCGTACATGGACCACATCTGACGTCATCGCCTTCCATATTTGTATGTCGTCGAGATTCGAACCTGGATTCTAATAGAACTATTTAGTGATAGGACTTGTATTTTTCATTCTTAGGATTAAATTTTGGATTATATTCATAAACCGTAAGTCCTATTTTCCAATTTTTATATTGTTTTCTAGGGAAATAAATTATTTTGTTAAAATATACAAAGCTTGTTGACTTCACTCTTTTCTTCTGTTGCATTTGTACGAGCCTACACGTAACAGAAGAAAATTGGGTCGCTCGTCCTTGGGATATATGAAGTTTTGTTAAATGTTTGAGAAAATTGTTTTTTGAAATTTAAATTCCCCTAGTGTTCAAATCCCAAGTACTATTTTACAGTTTGCTTGAAATCTTTAGTGAAAACAACAGGCTTTCACTCACAATGTCATCAAAAGTGGAAACTTTACTTTCTAATCCAACTCAGGAGCAGTTGGATAGTCTGGAAAAAGATGAGTTGCTTGAACTTGCCAGAAAGTACGATCTTACAAGATGGAAGTAGATTAAGGAAGCTCGAGCTTCAGAAAGGGATAAACAAATGCAGTTGCAATTTGAAGAGAAGAAATTGCAATTATAATTTGAAAAAGACGAGAGAGAGAGACAGGAGAGGGAGAAAGATAAACAATTGCAATTTGAAGAGGAGAGAAAGACAGGAGAGGGAGAAAGATAAACAGTTACAATTACAAAGAGAAAAGGATGAAAGGGAATTTCAAATTAGAATGAAAAAAAATTGAGCTGGCAAGTGGCAAGCACGATTCCACTTCTCATACAAATTCAAGTTTTGACATTTCAAAAAATATCATCTTAGTTCCCCCTTTTAGCGAAAAGGAAGTAGGCAAATATTTTATTTATTTTGAAAAAGTTGCTGAAAATTTGAAATGGCCAAGAGAGCATTGGACTCAATTATTGCAATGTGTACTTTTTGGCAAAGCGCGAAATATCTATGCATCCCTGTCAGTACAACAGAGTTCTGATTATGATTTGGTTAAGGAGTGCATTTTAAAGGGTTATGCGTTAGTCCCTGAGGCTTATCGGCAAAAATTCAGAAACTATAAACAAGAAGCTGGACAGACTTATGTTGAATTTGCTAGAGAAAAAAAAAACAACAGTAATTTGAGAGATGGTGCTTAGCCCAGAAAGTTGAACATGATTATGAAAATATCAAACAACTTGTGTTACTTGAAGAGTTTAAGAACTGTGTCCCTAGTGACATTAAGAATCATCTTGAAGAGCACGAGATTGAAACCTTGGAAAATGCTGCTCTTGCTGCTGATAAGTACTCCTTAACTCATAAAGTTCCTGTTGTAAGCAAAACTTTCACTCAGCAGTCTACTGGTAGAAAGGTATTTCAGCCTATTACGACTCCTCCTAAAATTCAATCTGGCACAACTTCTAAAAATCAAGCTTCTGATAAACTTGATTCAAAATCCTTGTCTCTGCCTACGTGTACCTATTGCAAGAAAAAAGGACACGTCATTTCTGATTGCTTCAAATTGAAATATAGGCATCAGAACCAAGATAGACCTATCCCAAATACTCTTATTTCTAAGAGGTCAAGGTCACGGTCATGTATTGAAAGCAATACATTTGTTGGGTCTCATAAACCCCAGTCTGATTTTATTATGAAGAATTCTGAACCATTCATGTCGAAGGGTTCTATATCACTCTTGGGTGATTTGGCCAATCCTATCCCTATTAAAATTTTAAGGGATACAGGAGCTTCTCAGAGTTTTTTATTATCAGGTACTTTGCCTTTTTCTGAGAAGTCCTGTTCTAATGAGAGTGTTCTGATTCAGGGAGTAGAGTGCGGCTCTGTTAATGTTCCTCTCCATTCTGTAAATTTGTCATCAGACTTAGTTTCAGGACATGTAACAGTCGGAATAGTGTCTAATTTACCAGTCGAGGGCATTCATTTGTTGCTAGGCAACGACCTAGCTGGAGACAAGGTTGTGGTTAATCCGCTTGTAACTGACAAGCCTTCTTTGGATCAGAAAGTTGATCCTATTGAAAAAGAATACCCTGATTTATACCCAGCTTGTGCAGTTACCAGAGCTATGTGAAAGAAAGCTCTTGAGAATGATTTTGATAAGGAAAGTATTCCTTTAGGTGACACATGAATTGGTCAGGCTTTTGATGAGATCACTTTCACTTATGGTTTGGATCAATCACGAGGTATTGATCATAGTGATCCTCTTTTAAATACTCATTCTCTTTTATCTAATCAGGGTGATAAACTACAATCACATGTCGTCGAACAGGGAAAAGATCCTGATATCTCCTGTTTGTTTCAGAGGGCCATTAGTGAAACTGAAGCCACTGAAGTACCTGTCTGTTATTTCCTTAAAAATGGAATTCTTATGAGAAAATGGAAACCTCTCAAGGTACCTGCTAATGACGAGTGGTCAGTGAACTATCAGATTGTAGTTCCAAAATCCTACAGACAGAAAATACTTAGTTTGGCCCATGAAACACCTCTGGCTGGCCATTTAGGGATAAATTAAAGTTATAACAAGACCTTGACTCATTTTAACTGGTCAAAAATCAAACATGATGTTTGTAAATTTTGTAGATCTTGTCATACTTGTCAAATGGTATGAAAACCCAATCAGAAGATACCCAAGGCTCATCTGCAACCTATTCCTGCATTTGACGAACCATTTAGCAGAATTATGTTAGATTGTGTTGGTCCCTTACCTAAGACCAAGTCAGGCAACCAATACTTGTTGACCATAATGTGTGCGTCAACAAGATTCCGAGAGGCAATTCCTTTGAGGAATATTAAAACCAAAACTATAGTAAAAGCTTTGATAAAGGTTTTTTTTTTTTAACTCAATTTGGCCTTCCCAAATCTGTCCAATCGGATCAAGGGTCAAATTTCATGTCTGGAATTTTCCAGCAAGCTATGCACGAATTAGGCATTAAACAATTTAAATCTTCTGCCTATCATCCTGAGAGCCATGGGGCCTTAGAAAGATTTCATCAGACTTTAAAGAATATGATTCGATCATATTGCTTTGATACTAGCAAAGATTGGGATGAAGGCATTCATTTACTTTTGTTTGCTGTTAGGGAGTCCGTTCAAGAACCTTTAGGGTTCAGACCCTTTGAACTAGTTTTCGGACATACTGTGCGTGGACCTTTGAAATTGTTGAAAGAAAAACTTCTTTCAAATGAAGATACTGAGTTCAATCTTCTTGATTATGTCTCTGATTTTAAGTACAAATTGTCAAAGGCTTGTGAGGTTGCAAGAGTAAATCTGCGCTCAACTCTGTCCAGAATGAAATCAAGATATGATAAAAACTCAAGGGATAGGAGTTTTCAGCCTGGTATTAGAGTTCTAGCTCTCTTGCCCATTCCACAAAATCTTCTTCAGGCCAAGTATTATGTTCCATACACGGTTGAAAAGAAAGTAAATGATTGAAATTACATCATAAATACTCCTGGTAGGCGAAAGCAAAAACAACCTTGCCACATTAATATGTTAAAGGAGTATATTGAAAGAGTTAGCCAAATAAATCATACAATTAATTTAGTTGTACCTGTCCCACAAAATGAGGATTTAAGTGAAGAAATTCAATTGGACACCGTTGATCTTGGAGCAACAAATCTTCGGAATTCGGAAATTATGAAAGATCTAGACCAGAAACTTTTACATTTGCAACAACAAGAAAGAAATGAACTTAAACAGTTATTATTCGAATATCTGCACTTGTTTCCGGATATTCCTACGAGGACAAACAAAATTTTTCATGACGTTGAAATTATAGATTCAAAACCTGTGAAACAACACCCATACAGGATGAACCCTATCAAACAGGAATACTTGAAATAGGAAATTCAGTATTTTGCTGGAGAATGATTTGATAGAGCCCAGTAAAAGTGATTGGAGTTCACCATGCATACTTGTTCCGAAATCGGATAAAACTTTCCGTATGTGCACTGATTATAGGAAGGTTAACAGCGTGACAAAAACAGATTCATTTCCATTACCAAGAATCGATGATTGTATTGATAAAATTGGAAATGCCAAGTACGTCACCAAATTTGACCTTCTGAAAGGATTTTGGCAAATTCCACTTACGGAAAGAGCGAATGAAATTTCGGCATTTGTGACTCCAGATGGACTCTATCAATATAAAGTAATGCCGTTTGGGATGAAGGGTTCCCCAAGTACGTTTCAACGTTTGATGAATATGATTACCTCTGGTCTAGATAATTGTGATACTTATATTGATGATGTCATCATCTACAACGACACCTGGAAAGGACATCTAGCCACGATTCGGAAATTTTTTGAAAGACTCACTGATGCAAATTTGACAATCAATTTATCTAAACGTGAGTTCTGCCGTGCTTGTGTAACTTTTCTAGGACATACTGTGGGACATGGTCAAGTTAAACCTATTGATGCTAAGGTTAAAGCTATCTCTAATTTTCCTGTGCCTGTCAGTAAAAAGCAATTAATGCAATTTTTGGGTATGGCCGGATACTATCGAAAGTTTTGTTCCAATTTTTCCAATATTGCTGAACCTCTGACAAATTTGTTAAGTAAGAGAAACAAGTTTCTTTGGACCGAAAAATGTCAGGAGGCTTTTGATGGGTTAAAAGCCATACTCAAAAGTGCGCCGGTTTTAATAGCTCCAAATTTCAGTCAGTCTTTTAAATTATCTGTGGATGCAAGTGATGTTGGGGTTGGAGCATTATTGATTCAAGAAGACAGAAATGGTGTTGATCACCCAGTATGCTTTTTCTCTTTCTCTAAGAAATTATATAAGCACCAAAGAAATTACTCAACAATCGAGAAGGAATGTTTGGCTTTAATATTGGCATTACAGCATTTTGAAGTTTACATTAGCTCAGCTCCTTCTCCGGTTGTTGTGTATAGTGATCACATCCCCCTTACTTTCATCGACAAGATGAAAAATAAAAATCAAAGATTATTAAGGTGGAGTTTGTTATTGCAAGAGTATAATCTGAACATCAGGCACATCAAAGGTAAAGACAATTTGATTGCAGATGTACTTTCCCGTGTGTTGAAATATTATTTCATGTACACTTTATATAAGTCATAAGAATTTTCTTATGTGATTTTGTTTACATCATGTATAAATTTACATATGGTAAAAAGAAAGCTTTATTATATAAATCTTTATGTTTTCTTTATGAGGGAAGTGTTACGTATATGCAATTAAATTGCTTGTGTGTTAGTTTTAAAACTCTTTTTTTATTTTATTTCTGTTTCATTACATTTTATTGTAATCAATATTTCCACGGGATTCGAAATTCTTTTTCAGTAAATCAATATTTTCTTTTAGTAAATGTTGTTTATCTAAGACGTGTTACATTATAATTATTTTTAGTTAACCTAGTTCGTTTTGGGTTGGGAAGTTCGTAAACAGGAAGTTAAAATGATTGGTCAGTATCAAGGCCATACTTTGCTTGTATGATCACCATGTGTAAACAACGTTTTATTTTATTATTGGTTCTTAATTGGGGCTACACTGGTGTACGTGTTAAATGCCTTGTAGTAAGAGACCACATGACCCATCTCGCGAGACTGAAATGATGTTTTTGGGGTTTGAATACGCATTCTTAATATTTTTCTGTCAGAGCCGTTTTAACATCTTGAAGGAACAAGGTGTTTTTCTATTTGTTGCCAGATTGTTTGTTTTTCATTTATTTTTTGGATTTAATAATTCCTTCTCTAGGAAATTCAACAAGTGGACCTTTTTATAAAACAGTTCTGAAAGATATTCATGGAAATTTTTTCTGGAATTATTCGGAAACATAAACTGTGATTCAATTGAGGAATTGTTGATATTCGTACATGGACCACATCTGACGTCATCGCCTTCCATATTTGTATGTCGTCAAGATTCGAACCTGGATTCTAATAGAACTGTTTAGTAATAGGACTTGTATTTTTCATTCTTAGGATTAAATTTTGGATTATATTCACAAACCGTAAGTCCTATTTTCCAATTTTTACATTGTTTTCTAGGGAAATAAATTATTTTGTTAAAATATACAAAGCTTGTTGACTTCATTCTTTCTTCTGTTGCATTTGTAACAGCCTACACGTAGCAATTAGTAGAATGTGTATGTGTGTTTCATGAGTTCGCGTCCGTTTGTGTGGATAGTAGATATGGGTATGTTTTGTGCGTTCTTGTCCGTTTGTTTGGATAGTATATGTATGTGTGTTTTATGCGTTCTCATTCGTTTGTGTGGCTAGTAGACATTGTTTTGTTTTCTTTCTCCCTTTCTTCTGTGTGCATTGGTCTTTGTCCCTATAAAACTCCCTTTATCCATATCAAATTCATTTCACCTACCTACCTACCTACCTACCTACAGTATCGCGTATTCAGGTCAGCCAGTTCAGTGACGTCACTGAAGCTAGAAATTTTGAGGCTATAAATATAGACTTGGGTTTTCAACAGGTTGTAGCTATAAATAGATACTAGGTCTAAATGAAAAATTTGATTCGCGTTGGTGTTCGGCTGTTGCCGTTTTTCCCCTAGTGTTGAGGAAATTGACGTCATTGAAGCTGGAAAGATTGAGACTATAAATATAGACTTAGGTTTTCCACAGGTTATAGCTATCAATAGATACTAGTTCTTAATGAAAAATATGATTCGCGTTCGTGTTCGGCTGTTGTCATTATTCCCCTAGTGTTGAGTAAAGTGACGTCATTGAAGCTGGAAAGTTTGAGACTACAAATATAGACTTGGGTTTTCCACAGGTTGTAGCTATAAATAGATTCATGAGTGTTTATTCACTATCGTCACACAAGTTGAGACTATAAATAGTTACTAGGTTTATCCATTTTAGTCTAAACCAATGTAACCTAATGTTCAGGGACATGTTTAGTCTCCGATTTAGTAAGTTTAGCATTACTTTTAGTCACATCCTTTTGTCATTGGTCTTTTCCTTGATTATAGCTATTTATAGCACCATTACAGTTATGCAAATTTATGAACACCGCCAACATAATTTCAGGTCTAGGTAATGCTTTATATATAAATCTTGGGCTTGTATTAGTATGTCTGTCTCTGTCTGTCTCTATTGTGTTTGTCTCTACCTAGAGTGGTAGCCACGCGTATTCAGATCAGCCACTTGCTACATTGTTACAAGTGTCCAGTACGTGACGTCACCCTACCTGTTCCATTTCTATTGTCGCTATACAGTCCCAATCTTATATATAGTGTTCTATAAAATTACCTATGTTAAATTCCCATTGACGCTATACAGTCCCAATCTTATATATAGTGTTCTGTAAAATGTGAGGCTATATCGCCCCAATCTTAATCTATAATACGTATACGGTCTATAAAATTTGAGGCTATAGTGCAAACGATATAGTGCAAACGATCAAATTTAACATTACGGTCTACGTGAGGCTATAAATCTTGAGGCTATAGTGAAAAAGACCAAATTTAACATAGAAGTCTACGTGGGGCTATAAATTTTGGGGCTATAGTACAACCCCCTAAATTTAACATAGAGGTCTACGTGGAGCTAAAGTGCCCCACTATACTACTGATAATTATAATTGTTTAGTGTAATTTCATTCGTGTGCGAACTGTGCCAAATTTTCTTAATTAAATTTACATTTAAAATAGCGGTTTAGAATATGACGTCAAAGAAATGGGAATAATCAAACACTGAAACATTTGGTAGATTCATAATCAACTTTTAGGATAAGCAGGAAAGATCAAATCAGCATAAGCAATATATTGTGTTCTATGTTGTCAACCACTTATATTTCTGAAACTTGTTCGCCTCCTCATAAAAGTTTTACAAAATTTTTAGATCGTCTTTCCGTTTTCATATGATGTTCTTTTATATTGATTCACTTTCTGTCAATTATCATTATTTTTCTGGGAACCATTCAGTTCTTTTGGTTTTACTTCCTCTATTCACACAGAGATATAGAAGATTAGCAGCATAATATTAAAAATATCATGAACACAAGACTTTTAACAATCAACAGTATCTTGGTCTGTACATCAAGAAACAACAACACCAACAACAGCAATAACAAAACCCCACAAAAACATGGATTGGGTACAACAATAAGAATCAAAGATACTTTTGCTTGATAGGCGTGTGGTATTAATAATAAATACAATATGCTAAATGTAAGTCTATCTCTGATTAAATACGACAATTTTGAACCTTGGGCAAAGCTAGGACTTATCAATTCACCTAATAGATGTTTTCTGTTACTTTTGCAAGACAGCGTGTAAATTTAAAAGACAAAGCTATGCAAATGTATTTCTTACTGCATTGTACGATTTGACTCTTTGGGAACATGACCGGGACGTTTGAAATAGGAGGCAAAGTTACGTTACGACATTGACCCGGCTGTGCCAAATAGGAGATAAATTTGATTTTGACTATGAGAACCGATATTTCCTCACATTTCGTTGGGTGAGTTTTATGTCTACGCTTTTTAGCAGATAGGTGTAATACAACCATTTTACTTTTCATATTTAATTCCTGCATTACATAAATATACTTTTGACATATTATGACAATGTCATAGCCAGAGTCTCTACTAATTGGAAAAAAACGAGTAATGTTTGTTTAATCCCTAAAATAGCGTCCAGAACGATTCTATCTGGGAAAAATATATGTGACCGTGGTTTATGATATGCGCACCAATATTAACTACTCTGTATCGAAGAAACGTGATGTATGCAGAATACCTAGAGAAATCAAACTTTATCTCTCCTTTGTGTTAATCCTGCTTCTACAACAAAACGTAGCTGTAGCAGATTTTAGCCCCAGGAAAAGAATATGTTAAGATAGGAATAAGGTGCCAAGAAAGTTGACAATCAAACATATTTTCTACTAATATGCAACCTCGATCTATATGCGAAAAGCTTCCTTTTTAATTCAAATCTCGCTGCATTTCTTAATTACAAGTGCACAATTTCTAAACGTGTGTAATACAACTTACTCGTCCTTACCCCTCCTTCATTTCGAATTTTTTTGTCCTGTAATTATGTATCAACCTCATTAAACTCGAGTGGGAAGAAATTGGGTTTATGTATATTCCTACTTTGCTCCGTCGGGATTTTTCTTCTTGCTTAATGGTTTATGATCAACTCTATTTCAATATCTGTTTTATATTTGATTAATGTAAGGCAAATCTTTAATCGTTTCACTCAATGTGTTCAACTATTATTTATATAGTCAAAGAATGAGAGAGTCTAAACATTCTTCATTCCTGTCTGATACATTTTAGCACGCACGATTCTCCTACCTATAGTTTCAGTACCAAAAGAGTTACCCGACTAAGGTGTTTAGTAGATCTACGTTGGTAGTTGTGTTGTTTAAACGCGTTTTGAAGAATTAGTAGAAAAATTCACTCAAAACATTCTAAGCGTTTATCATCGCACGCTAGAAACAAAGATCTAATCAAAACAGTAGTCACTTTAAGTTGTTCATAAGCTCATCGTAATAACCACTTTGACGTCGCAACGATAATTATAGCGTAATCAGTAGCTTGAGTCTGTGGCAAGTGAATACTGTCTACATTATGTTTTTCGCAAGTTCTTGGAATTACATCATGAATTAAAAGCATAGGTATTTATTTCATAGTCGGACGTTATTTTCAACGTTTACCTTACATTACGCTTATATTTTCTTCATATTTTTGTCAGATATTCGTCCGGCGAAAACGTACTAACTGATAGAGTTACAATAGCATCGGAAAGAGATGGGGATAGTCAAATATAGCTGAACTGTGTGATCATACCCAGCCATACTTGTGATTGTGCTGGTCTATATGTTAGCGAGATTCTATTAGTTTGCTATGTAACTGCCCTTTCTTGTTAAGTCGTCTCCAGAACTAAAATGAGTGCATATGAATACATGCATGATTTTTAAACAGATAACTGAAGATTTCTATAATAGTGTCAGAATTCAATTATTCTGCTTGCAAATTTGTAAGTACTACATGCACTCGGATCTATACTTCTATACCCAATATTTTATGAAAATCCAAACAAATATTTCTTTGATATCTCCAGTAAATTTTATATTGTTTGTATTTGTAGCACAAATATCCGTTGCTATTACTACTAATACTACTTTGAAAGATTTCCATACTTCTCTTCATGTAGGCGGAAAGAATGACAACTTACCGCATTAGCTGATTATCTCTCTTATTTTCATGTTGAAGAAAGCACGGACTACCCTACAAACACAAATACTGCTGCAACTACTTCCTCCTTCACCTCCTTTTCCAATTAGAGGCTGAGCATTTTCCCTAACGGGTGATACTATTAACAAATAGGTAGTAACGTCAAGGTTGGTTTTTGCATTAAGGGGACTTCACCAAACAGTTTAAAATCAGCAAATGAAACAAAAATGCTTAATTAATCAAACCTAGTATTGTTTAAAAATGTGTGTTTTAATATACTATCATAAGAATAAACAAACAGCAATCATTAATGATATATTGATTGAGTAAAGTTCAAAATATCTCCGCAACAACATTGTAAAGGTCTTGTTCCGGTGGTTTCACGGCAAATATTTTGCAGAAAGACGTTCAATATTTTTAACCTGATTAATTAAGTTGAAAAAGGCAAACATTCAAAAACACAATAGGAGACATAATCACTTACATTTCACAGTGTAATATAGACAAATAATTCAAACATTAAGTATATTCGTATTTGACCTCTCTGCCTTTGAAACTCGTGTTGTTTGAAACGTGTAAATACACTAAATCAGGAAACCCTCCTGTCGAGAAAAAGCACGCTTCCGACAGCACGAGTTTCAATACTCATGACTTGTCACAAAAATAATACCTGAATATTTTTAAATATAAATGAAGAGTCTGCAAATAAGCCTATTGGCTGTAGTTGCGGTCAAAGTGCAATGTTGAACGAAATTAGCAGGAGCGCTTGATAAAATCCTTTTTATAGTAGGTGACTTTGTATACATGTATTTGATTTATTCACTGCAGCTGGCTTTGGAGACAGGTTGTAGCCCTGAATAGACTGTTACTGGTGTTAGACGGTAACGAATATCTGCAACGCAGCAGACACACAAACCGAAAAGACTGGATGAAGACTCACTTTGTGAATGTCATCATAAATTTATTTTAGCCTTGTCTCAGTAACTAAGTTCAAACTCAGCGGTGGAAGATGCACAGCCGAAAACACCAAACTGATTACTTGGGTGATGTTCAATATAGAAAATTAAATTACACAATTTGCCCTCACACTTACATTTTTCAAAGACCTTTGGAATCTCCACACTCTGCATTTCTTACACAAGATATATTGTTTATGTACACCCCTATACAATATTGACAGTATTGAATGACTACTTATAATCCCTTGTTTCTATGGAATCTTTTTATAAGTAAATATATCGGTCAACAGTTTTTAAATATTCTTCTATGCGTTTAACCAACCATTGGTTCATGTATATTGTATCTAAGGCATATAGATCAACTAAGAAAGTGCTGAAATCTTTCCAAAACACTTTTTAAAATTCAGATGAGAATCCATCTTTGATCTGGATTATGATGTTTTTAAAGGAGCTTAGTTTAGGAGTTTAGTGCTTCTTCGTAAGCAATAGGCCCGTCTATACCTTCTAGAAAATTACTTAATTTAGCAATATCTTAGTATTTTAAAACTTCATTCAAGTGTACGCAGTTCACACTACGACAGCTATATACATTTCTTGGAAGAAGTTTAGAATGCCATCCTTTCGCCTTAATCTGGTTATATTTTTATTTACCATTTTCTAAATTTCAAATTACTCATTCGTTATGTTCTCCCTCTATATGTCGTCTTTGGTTATAAATTGTATCTTACTTACTTCCAATCATTTTCGTCCTAAAGGCAGGAAGTTCGGCCCATGGTCCGTTACAATAGTAATATAACATCAATTAATATCTGAATGGATTTGAGAATCGTTGAATATTTCATTTCCTCTTCCAAAAGTTGGACTCTCATTGGTATAGTAATATCGAGTGTCAATTTATTGGCATTAATATTTTTTCCCTCATTGCGTGCACTTTAAATTCACAATTGTTGTTTAAAACACTGACAGTCCTATGTATTGAGAGGAGAAAATGTTTAAAAGGCATGGATAGCCCCATGTTGCTATCGCCAATGTTTCCATCTTTGTTTTGCAAATATGCATATTACATTCTTCTCTGCTTTCAAGGAATTCTTCACATTCTTTCTTTCTGAGTATATCTCCAAACGAGCACTTCACAGATATTATTTGTATCTCCTCCGTATCAGTGGTAAAAGGTTCCTCTAACATGAGACAACTCTGTGCCTCATGGGGAAATAATAAAACATACTCCAGTATTGCTGATAGTAAACATGTTGGATTACATATATGCTTATAAATATTTAATCATACAGATATAGATTTTTCAATTCGCATTTACTGCTTAGTAAGTGGAAAAAACATAATATGTATATTACCAGTGAAGTAACAAATAGTAAACGTTAAAAAATAATCTTCTCTACCATTCATCTTTGGATTTTACACTTCATTCTTAACCGTTACGAACCTCTATAATCCGAATCTCATGCATAATCACAATTTTTGGATTTCTAGACATACTGGGAAACTTGCTGTAGCATACAATAATACTTATTACATTATAGGTAAATCATTTCACTATTTATAACAAAGAACTATAAACAACGATGTCCACTCGCTGGAGATTTAAGTATCATATAATAACTGAAGAAATATATAGTGTATGCATATCTCCATATAAGGGCTTGATTGAGCCACACAATTGCAATTGTATCGAAAATAGCAAATCAAACATTGCAGAAAGCATTCATAAATTAAGAATTACAGAAAGGATAAGGTTCAAAATTAAGGTCGGGGACACGTTATGTAAATCAAGCTATATTCTTCTCTATAAAATTAAATACAAGGTTGGTAAAAGGACTACAAATGTATAAAATAAATAAGAAAATGAAAGTACCTAATGAAACTATATAAGTTTGTTTTCTTATTTTCTGTCAAATATCAGTTTTATATTTACTTTTTAAGAAGAAGTGACAATTTAAGAATTTGAGGTGGTCGTCACGAACAAACTGTTTCATTTACTATCAGATTTAAAAACTATATAGTTAAAAAGGAACCCCAAAAATCCTCCCGCGCAATCAGACTTTAAGTTAGCGTTCCAAAATATTGCCTTAGTCATGAGGCACTCTCATACAGAATTAGATGCGATTGAATAGGTTTGCCCAAGACAGAGGATCCATCTGCGTTTCGATCTATAGTTAATTTGAGAAAGACGTCTCCGGTATGTTTACATTTCTAGAATGCCCTTTGGAACTGTTTTCACCGAGTTAGAACTGTCTGATGTAAGCGTCGTAAGTTTGAACTTTCTATTTGCCACTTGATCGATGGGGTATGGTATGATGATATTTATCTTTGGTTGCCTGCAAGATAAAGGAATAAGTATATTATTTCTTACTAACATACCAGTATAAATCGGCACGTATGCTCTTTGTCAAAGAAACTTCTCAAATGTCTATGCGTTTAACATGTCTCTTTGCAAAGCGCATGATACACTGAAACGTAGAAATGCTTTCAGCTTTGTCCAGTTTGGGACAGTTAGCCGTTTCAGTAATCTCATTCTATATCTAAGTATAAATATTTTAATGTATGCAAATTTTGTTTTTAAAAAGACTTTAAGATGTGATTAACTCGGTCTTTTGCTTCAAAAGAAATTTTATTTCAGACGGTGAATGAAAGCATATCCATTATGTCATGTAGTCACCTTAGATATAAATATAACTAAACATGGCTATGCCAATAATTTCAGCTACTTCTGCTACCACTACTAATTCTATGCAAAATAAAAGGACATACTTAGCTCTCTTTAGGATACACGTCACAAGGATTACGACCAATACCACCAACACTCCGGCACTAGTACCAAGGACTATCGCAAGCACTGAGAAAATAAGGACAATACATTAGGGTTCTCCACACATTCAAACGTATCAAAACGTATTAAAATAAAGACTGGCTACGGGTGAAATTATCAACAGTTTGGTTTATTCCCATGCTTCAATGGCTTTTGCGTTTGAATAAGTATGATGATATAGGAGGTAGGAGTTGTGCACCTACAATTGTTTAAGAGCTAAAACGGACTGGTCAGGTTAACCTGCCTAAGATAAACACCAGATCTAGTAGCTAAAGGAGGAATCTGAGAGTTTAATGCGGAAGAGACTCCTGATGGGTACAATGTACTTCATTTCTAGCATACTTCATAATAAATTTGGCACATCTAGCCCCAGCCCCGCACCATCTTATGTGATTGGGGCTTCGTTTTCAACTGCATATGATTTCCCTACATCGGCCCCGATATTTATTTTTAAAGTACCTAGTCAGCTGCGTTTAAGGAGGAAATGATTTCAAGCTTTGCTTGTGTCGTGACGAACAAATGAAGTTTATTCGGCACAGAAATCAGTCTCATTTAATTTGCTTGGTTGCAGGTATAATAGTAAATATCTATGCAAACCGAATAGTAAATATAGCTATATATTTAAGGTTTTGAAATATATTATGAAAAGTTTAAGATGCCAGGAAATTTAGGCTTGAACTTTCCACTAGCGTTTTCGCGTCACGAAGGATTATTATGTTGACCTTGCGTGAACTTTCTCCTTGGCTTCATGTTATCAATACTGATCAGATTTTAATTGTATTTACTGTGCTAATGATCCGGATCACCGATTTTTTTCTCCAGGAGAGTCTAGGGGAACGTGTCGTTTAATTTTAAATAGAATTCGATGGGTACTATCTCCCCCTCTTTGTCTCCTGATAAAATAAGGATATGAAAATTGTGATTGTGCAATATGTTGTCTAAAAGTATATTTTGTATTTCGATAAAAGAAATCAAAATGTTTAACATGACAGGAAGAACGTCCTCTATCAATAAAATCTGAAACAAAGGCTACCGATCTGATAAAATGTTCTAAACCAGGAACACATATTCTCTCTCTCTCTCTCTCTCTCTCTCTCTCTCTCTCTCTCTCTCTCTCTCTCTCTCGCAAAGAACTCGTGAGCCGACGCCGGCGCACGATTAAAATAGAAATGAATATGTCTTTGCTTCCATCAACACTTAACTTGATTGCATTGTTTTAATAGAAAAACCCGTTTGAAATTTGCTCGACTAACTAACACATGTACAATATATTCATGGCGATATTCTAGTTAGGTTCAATTATCAGTCGTGTTATTTTTAATAATAATAGTAACAATAATAATAAGAAAACTAATAAAAAAAATGAATATTAATGGCATAACGACTGAGATAGTATCAAATGCAACAAACAGAGCAAATAAAAACGACAACTACTATCGAAGAGTGCATCGCACAGGATAAGGTTAGTTACGATCTGAATACCTGTTAACTCTACTGACTGCCGGCATCATTCCATGTTTGATATGCTAATTCCATGTTCGATGTGCTAACGATAATTTGTTCTAAAAGGCCTATATAATTTGTCCAAATAGAGTAGAGGACACTAAGCCCATAAGAAACCATGCAACTTGGTAAGACCATGTCCATACAAGATTCCATGAAAATACATTATTTGGATCGTAATCTACATCGGTTACAAGGGAAATTCCATCAAAAGATACAGTTAATTGTCAAGGGTCACAACTCTTTCAAAAACTAGGTTTTCATGACAACGCTAATACAATGCACACCCAAGTCTAAGATACAATGCATGCACTAAATTGCATTAGAATATGTTACAAAGTCCGTAATGTATGCTGTTCACAAGATTCAGCTATCATTGGAATTTAAAATTCATCGAAAAATGACAAAAATTCAATGGTTAAAAGACGGAGAGCAGAAAAGATGTTTAATACAGTGATCAACATCCATAGCAATAATTCTATAATAATAACAACACAGGATACGCATTGATAATTTTCTTTTACGTTGCTTAAAACATAAATATTTCATTTACAATATCAATGTATATTAGCATAGCAATCATGAAAGTGTGCACGTGTTTCCAAAGAATTAAATGAACAAAGACTATACTAACTGAACACTTTAGCTTGCGCTAGATTTCACATTTGCTTCAAACAAGATATGATCATATTACATCAGAGTAAATACATACAGGCAGATAGACAGACATATGAGCAGATAATGTGTACGGATACAGATATGTATCTAGGTAATTAGGTTGATAGATATGTTTAGGTTGGTAACTATGCTCTCTGTAAAGTAAGAAGGTGGGAAAATATAAGTCTTGTAGTAGACTGGTTGGTAAACAAACCTGAAAAACCCTGTGTCTCCAAGGCAGGTGACCCTGAAAACGAACATAAAGCAATTACCACAAAAACCTCGCTGCAAATTACATTGTTTTGTCGTACTGTAAAATATGATTGCTATTGACACACAGAGGAAATGCACATACATAATATATGACTTTAATACAAGTTAAAATATGATTACAATATTCCAAAATACCATTGTGCAGAAAAATACCTCTAAGAAGCATAAACATCATTGCATATATTTGTTCTGCAAATGTTTAAAGTCATTATTTCTTAAAACATGAAACACTTTCAGATAATGATGTTTGATGGATGACTGATCCATATTCAAATCTTTCTACTTACCATAACAACTGTCTATGCTCTTCGACCCTTTTCCAGTCGTTGTAAACCCTTTGGAACAAGGAATGCAGCTGGTTTGTCCATCTTTGTCCTGGTATGTTCCAATGTCACAGAATTCACAATAGTGACCGGTCATGTACGTTCCTTTCCCACACGGCACTAAGAAGAGGAGAAGCACTTGATTAGATTCATACATATTTACGAGAAGAAACTAGTAAAGACTGCGATATATACGTAAGGGTATTTTTAATTCAAAGCATAAGGCGAACGAAATGGAGAAAAAGAGTAATGATCCGAACACATTGAACGAGATATATTGTTCATTTGCTCTTCTACAATTCATCTCATTCTCCTTTCAAAAACATGTTAGCCATGTACAAATTCTCCGCAAGGGTAATTTGAAAACTCGAAGATATCTTCTAAACGCTAGAATCTCCATATATCGGACAGAACCGAATTTTTAAAACTGGGTTTGAAGTAGGAACTAATTGGGACATCAGAGTAATTTTCTCATCCATTCCCTTTTTGGAGACAACGTTCATTGAAATTTCGATATATTTCTTTCTTTTGCAAAAGTGGACATGAATTACTGAAAACGTTTGTTTTAGCTCCTTCTTTTGACATTATTTGCCACATAATAAATTACAACTAAAACAGTGAATTTAATAATCTTGTAACAGAACAGCTTTCAAGGACGGTT
>JAECUM010031305.1:0-44448 GCA_016617855.1 Megalonaias nervosa | reverse complement strand
CATGGAATGAACCGGTTTCAACAAATTTCGAACCTGGATCAACTAGCTTGAACTGACTTGAAACGGATGGAATCGGTTTGAACCGGATTGAACCGGTTTGAACCGATTAAAACCGGATAAAATCTGTCCAAAAGTGAGTTTGGGCCTAAAAGAGGCTTGGTATGAACCGGTCTCAACCAGTTTAGAACCAAGATCAAATTTTCTGAACTGGTTTGAAACGGATGGAAGTTGTTTGAACCGGATTGAACCGGTTTGAAACGTATAAAACCTGTACAATAATTACTTAAGACATGAAATGGGCATGCAATAAATCGGTTTCAATGGTTCAGAAGCAGTATCAAATCGTTTGAACTGGTTTGAAACGAATGGAACTTGTTGAACCGGACTGAACCGGTTTGAACCGCTCCAAACTTTATAAAACCATTGCAGTAATGACTTTGACATAAAATCGGCATGGAATAAACCGGTCTCAACCAATTTAGAAGCAGCATCAACTGGTTTGAACAGCCTTGAAACGGATGGAACCAGTTTCAAATGTATTGAGCCAGAATGAAGAGGTGTAAACCGGATAAAACATTTCCAATAATGACTTAAGATATAAACCGGCATGGAAGAAACCGGTTCGAGCCAGTGTTGAACCATGATCAACTAGCTTCAACTGGCTTGAAACGGATAAGAGCGGTGTTAACCGGTTTGAAGCGGACTGCATCGGTTTAAACTGGATAAAACCTGTCCAATAATGACATAAGGCATAAAATCGATAAAGAATAAACAGGTTACAACCAGTATTGAACAAGGATCAAGAGGTATGAATAAGTATGAATCGGTTGGAACTGGTTTAAACCGGACTGAACCTGTCTGAACAGGTTTTCAGCGGGAGAAACTGTCCAATAATGATTTAAGACATAAAATCGGTATGAAATAAACCAGTTCGAACTGATTTAGAAGCAGGATCAACTGGTTTGAACTGGTTTGAAACGGATGGAACCAGTTTATACAAGGTTGATCCGTCTGAACAGGTTTGAACCGGATAAATCCTGTCCAATAATGACTTATAACATACAGTCGGCATGGAATAAACCGGTATCAGCTAGTTTAGAACCAGGATTATCTAGTTTGAACTGGTTTGAAACTGGTGGAACCGGATTTTACCGGATTGAACCTGTTTGAACCGGATGAAAGCTATCTAATAATGACTTAAGATATAAAATTGGCATAGAATAAACCGGTTTCATAAGTTTTGAAAGAGTTTGAACTGGTTTGAACTGGTTTGAAACGGATGAAACCCGTTTGACAAGGATTGAACCGCTTTGAACCGGCCCAAACCGGATAATAGCTGTCCAATAATGACTTTAGACATAAATTTGGCATTGAATAAACCGGTTTCATAAAGTTTTGAACCAGGTTGAAATGGTTTGACCTGGCTCGAAACGGATGGAACCGGATTGTACCGGATCAAACCGGTTTGAACAGGTTTAAACCAGACAAAACCAGTAAAATATTGACTTAAGACATGAAATCAGCATGGAATAAACCGGTTTAAACTGGTTTAAAATCAGGATCAACTGTTTGAACTGGTTCAGACCGGATAAAACCTGTCCAATAATGGCTTTAAACATAAAATAGGCACGGAATAAACCGGGTTGAATTGGTTTAGAACCGGCATCATCTGGTTTGAACTGGTTTGAAGCGGATGGAACCGGTTTGAACAGGATTGAACCTGTTTGAACGGGTTTGAACCAGATTAAACTTTTACAATAATGACTTAAGACATAAAATAGGCATGTAATAAACCTGATTCCGCCAGCTTGAACCAGGATCTACTAGACTGAACTGGTTTGAAACTGATGGAAGCGGTTGGAACCGGATTTAACCGGTTTGAACCGCCTCAAACCAAGTTAAACTTTGTCAGTAATGACTTAAGCCATAAAATCGGCATGGAATAAATAGGTTTCAACCGGTTCAGAATCAGCATCAGCTGGTTTGAACTGGCCCGAAACGGATGGAACCAGTTTGAACGGTGGTGAACCGGTATCAACCGGTTTGAATTGGATAAAACCGTTATAATAATGACTTAATGTTAAAAACCGGCATGGAAGAAACCGGTGTAATCCAGTTTAGAACCATGATCAACTGGTTTGAACTGGTTTGAAACGGATGGGACCGGTTTGAACCGGTTTGAATGGGTTAAAAGCGATGAAACCTGTCCAATGAAGCTTTTAGTCATAAAATAGGCATAGTATAAACTGGTTTGAACCAGTTTAGAACCAGGACCAACTGCACTGAACTGGTTTAAAACAGATGGAACCGGTTTGAACCTGATTGAACCGACTTGAGCCGGTTTGAAGCGGACAAAACCTGTCCAATAATGATTTAAGACGTAAAATCGGAATGGAATAAATCGGTTTCAACCAGTTTAGAACCAGAATCAACTGGATTGATCTGGTATGAAACGGATGGAACCGGCTTGGACCAGAATGAGCCGGTTTGAACCGGTTTGAAAGGGATGAATCCTGTGCAAAGGTGATTTTAGACATATAATAGGCATGGTATAAACCGGTTTCAACCAGTTTTGAACCAGGATCAACAGGTTTGAACATTTTTAAACGGATGGAATCCGCTTGAACCGGATTAAACGGGTTTGAAACGGTTTGAACCTGAGAAAAGATGGGGTAATGACTTAAGACATAAAACCAGCATGGAATAAACCGGTTTCAACCGGTTTTGGAAGAGGATCAACTGGTTTGGACTGGATTGAACCGGATGAAACAGCTTTGACCCGGATAGAACTGGTTGGAACCTGTTTAAACCGGACATAAGCTGTCCAATAATATCTTAAGACATACAATCGGCATGGAATAAACGGGTTTCAAAACGTCTTGAAGCAGGATGAACTGGTTTGAACTGGCTCGAAAGGACGGAAGCGGATTGAACCGGTTTGAACAGGTTTAAACCAGACAAAATCTGTCCAGTAATGACTTGAGACATAAAATCAGCATGGAAGAAACCGGTTTGAACCACGATCAACTGTATTGAAGTAGTTTGAAACGGATGGAACTGGTTTAAACCTGATTGGACCGGTCTGAACCGTATGAAACCCCTTTAAAAATGATTTAAGACATAAAATTGTCATGTAATTAAACGGTTTTACCAGATTTGGAGCAAAAACAACCGGTTTGAAATGGGTTTAAATGGATGGAACCGGTTTGCACTGAATTGAACCGATACCAACCAGTTTAGAACCAGCATCAACTGGTTTGAACTGGTTTGAAACGGAGAGAACCGGTTTGAACCTGAGTGATCCGGTTTGAAGCGCTTCAAAAAGAACAAATCCATTCCCAAATCGAGTTGAGACATAAAATCGGCATGGAATAAACCGGTTTCAAGCAGTTTAGAACCAGCATCAACTTGTTTGAACTTGGTTGAAACGGATGGAACCCTTTTGAACCGTATTCAACCGGTGTGAACAGTTTTGAACTAGTATGAACCGGTTAAACCGGATAAAACCTGCCCAAAAATGATTTAAAACACAAAATCAGCATGGTATAAAGAAGTTTTAACTGGTTTTGAACAAAGATAAATGGTTTGAACCGGACTGAACCGGTTTGAACTGGTTTAAACCGAATAAAACCTGTTCTATAATGGCTTAAGACATAAAATCGGTATGGAATAAACCTTATTGAGCTGGTTTAGAACAAGAATCAACTGTTGTGAATTGGCTTGAAACGGATGGAACCGGCTTGAAACAAATCGATGCGGTTTTAACCCGTTTAAACCGGATATAACCTGTCCAATAATGACTGAAGGAATAAAATCTGTATGGGATAAACCGGTATGAACTGGTTTAGAACTAGGAAGGACCGGTTTGCAATGGTTCGAAACGGATGGAACCGATTTGAACCGGATGGAACCGGTTTGAACCGGTTTAAAGCAGATAAAACCTGTCCAATAATGAATTAAAACATAAATCGACATGGAATAAAACGGATTGAACTGGTTTCAAACCAAGATCAACTGGTTTGAACTGGCTGGAAGCGGATGGATCCGGTTTGAACCGTTTTAGGCGGATAAAGCCGGTGCAAAAATGACTTTAAACATAAAATCTACATGGAATAAAACTGTTTGAAATGGCTTACAACCAGAATCAACTGGAGTGAATTGTATCGAAACGGATATAACCGGTTTGAACCGGTTTGAAGCGGATAAAACCTGACGAATAATGACTCAAGACATAAAATCGGCTTGGAATAAATCGGTTTGATCTGGTTCAGAACCTTGATCAAGTGGTCTGAACTGGTTTGAAACGGATGGATCCGTTCTGATCTGGATCAAACCATTTTTGTCCCGTTTAAACTAGATTAAACCTATCCAATCATGACATTAAACATAAAATCGGCATGGAAAAAACTGTTTGAACTGGTTTAGAACCAGGATCAACTGGTATGAACTGGTTTGAAACGCACGGAACCGAATCCAACCGGTTTCATCAGGTTTAAACCACATTAAACCTGTCCTATAATCACTTACGACACAAAATCGGCTTGGAATAAATAAGTTTGTACTCGTTTAGAAGCAAGATGAACATGTTTGAAACGGATGCAACCGGTTCGTAGCGGATTGAGCCGATTTGAGCAGGTTTGAACAGGATGAATCCTGTCCAATATTGACTTAAGACATAAAACGGAATAAAACGGTTTAAGCTGGTTTGGAACCGGAACCCGGATCAACTGACGAGAACTGGCTTGATACGGATGGAACCGGTTTAAACCGGATAAAACATGTCCAATAATGACTTTAAATATAAAAGCGGCATTGAATAAAACGGTTTGAATTGGTTTAAAACTAAGGTCAACTGGCTTCAACTGTTTTGAAACGGATGGAAACGGTTTGATACAGATGGAATCGGTTTGAACCGGTTAAAACCGGATAAAACCTGTCCAATAATGACTTTAAAGATAACATCGGCATGGAATGAAACGGTTTGAACCGTCTTAGAACCAGGACCAACTGACATGAACTGATCTGATACGGATGGAACCGGTTTATGCCGGATAAAACCTGTCCAATAATGACTTAAGACATAAAACCGGCTTAGAAGAAACCGGTTTTAATGGGTTTAGAACCAGGATCAACTGGTTTGAGCTGGTTGGAAACGGATGGAAAGGGTTTGAAATAGAGCGAACCGGTTTGGACCGGTTTAAACCGGATAAAGTTTGTCCAATAATAACATGAGACATAAAATTGGTATGAAATAAACCGGTTTGAACTGGTTTAGAACCAGGATCAACTGGTTTGAACTGGTTTGAAACGGACGGAACCGGCATGAACCCTATCGAACCGGTTTGAACCGGTCTATACCGGATAAGACATGTGGAATAATGAATTAACACATAAAATCGGCATGGAATAAACCGGTTTGAACTGGTTTAGAACCAGGATCAACTGGCTCAATCTGGTATGAAACGGATGGAGGCTGTTTGAGCCGGATCAAACCGCTTTGAACCAGTTTAAACCTGTCCAATAATGACTTAAGACATCAAAATTTGAATGTAATAAAACCGGTTTGAACTGCTTCAGAACCGGATTGATACAGATGGAATCGGTTTGAACCGGTTAAAACCGGATTAAACCTGTCCAATGATGCCTTTAAAGATTAAAACGGCATGGAATGAAACGGATCGAATTGTCTTAGAACCAGGAGCAACCGGCATGAACTGGTTTGATACGGATGGAACCGGTTTAAACTGGATGAAACCTGTCAAATAATGATAATAAAATCGGCATGGAATAAACTGGTGTGAACTGGTTTAGAATAAGGATCAACTGGTTTGAGCTGGTTGGAAACGAGTGGAACCAGACTGAACCGGAACGAACCATTTTCAACCGGTTTAAACCGCATTAAACCTGTCCAATAATGCAATTAAGACATAAAATCGGCATGGAGAAAACCAGAATCAACTGGTTTGAACTGGTTGCAAAAGGATGGAACCGGTCGGAACCGGATCGTACAAGTTGATATGTTTGAGCCTGATAAAACCTGTCCAATAACGACTTTAAATATAAAAGCGGCATTGAATAAAACGGTTTGAATTGGTTTAGCAAAAGAATCAACTGGTTTGAACTGGTTGGTAACCGACGGAACCGGATTGAACCGGAACTAACCGGTTTGAACCGCCTTAAACCGGATAAAATCCGTCCAATAATGACTTAAGACATAAAATCGGTATGGAAGAAACCGGTTGGAACCGGTTCGGAACCGGTATCATCTGTCTTGAATTGGTTTGAAACAGATGGAACCGGTTGCACCCTGATTGAACCAGTTAGAACTGGTTTAAACCGGATAAAACCTGTCCAATAATGACTTAAGACTTAAAACCGGCATGGAAGAAACCGGTTCCAATTGGTTTAGAACCAGGTAAACTGATTTGAACTGGTTCGAAACGGATGCAAAGGGTTTGAACCAGAGCGAACCGGTTTGGACCGGTTTAAACAAGACAAAGTCTGTCCAATAATAACTTGAGACATAAAATTGTTATGATATAAACCGGCTTGAACTGGTTTAGAAGCAGGATCAACTGGTTTGAACTAGTTTGAAACGGATGGATCCGGTTCGAACTGGATTGAACCAGTTTGAACCAGTTTCAATGGGGTAAAACCTGTTCAATAATGACCTAAGACATATAAATCTCATGGAATTAACCGGTTTCAACCAGTGTTGAACCTGGATCAATAGGTTTGATTTGCGTTGAAGGGGATGGAACCGGTTTGAACCTGATTGAACCGGTTTGAACCGGTTTAAACCGGATGTAATCTGTCCATAAATGACCTAAAACATAAAATCGGTTTATAATAAATCGGTTACAACCAGTTTAGAAGCAGTATCAACTGATTTGAAACGGATGGAACCGGTTTGAACCGCTTCAAACGGTATAAGACCTTTCCAATAATGACTTAAAACATACAATCGGCATGGAATAAACAATTTTCAACCACTGTAGAACAGAATCAACTGGTTTGAACTGGCTTGAAAAGGATGAATCTGGTTTGAACCTGAAAAAAAAGAAAACCGTTCCAGCAATGACTTAAGAGATAAAAGAGGCACGGAATAAACCGGTTTCAACCAGTTTAGAACCAGGATCAACTGGTTTGAACTGGCTTGAAACAGATGGAAAAGGTTCAAACGGATTGAGGCGGTTTGAACCGGTTTTAATGGGATAAAACAAGTCCAATAATGACCTAAGACATATGATCGGCATGAAATAAACCGGTTTCAATCAGTTTTGAATCAGCATGAACCTGCTTGAACTGGCTTTAAACGGATGGAACCGGGTTGAAGCAGATTGAACCGGTTTGAACCGGTAAAATCCTGTCCAGTAATGATTTAAGATGTAACATCCGCATGGAATAAAACAGTTTGAGCCATTTTTGAACAAGGATCAACCGGTATCAACAAGTATGAAACGGATGGATCTGGTTTGAACCGTACTGAACTGGTTTAAACCGATTTAAACCTGAAGAAACCGGTGGAATAATGACTTGACATGAAATCGAGATAGAACAAACCGGTTCCAAGCAGTTTAGAACCAAGATGAACTAGTTTGAACTGGTTAGAAACGGATGGAAACGGTGTGAAAATGATTGAACCGGTTTGAACCTGATAAAACCTGCAAATGGTGACTTTAGGCAAAAAATAGGCATGGTATAAACCGTTTTCAACCAGTTTATAATCAGCATCAAATGGATTGAACAGGTTTGAAACGGATGGAACCGTTTTGACCCGGACTGAACCGGATTCAACCGCTTCAAACCGTAGAAAACCTGTCCAATAATGACTTAAGAAATAAAATCAGCATTTAATAAACCGGTTTCAGCTAGTTTAGAACCACCATCAACTGGGTTGAACTGGCTTGAAACGGATGTAACCCATTTGAACCTTATTGAACAGGTATGAACCGGTTTAAACATGAGAAAACCTGTCGAATAATGATATAAGGCATAAAATTGGAATGGAACAAACCGGTTTCAACCAGTTTAGAACCAAGATTAACCAGTTCGAACTTGTTTGAAACGGATGAAATCGGTTCGAACCTGATTGAATCGGTTATTACCGGTTTGAACCGGATAAAAGCTGTCCAATAATGACCGAAGACAAAAAATCGGCTTGGAATAAACCGGTTTGATCTGGTTATCAATCAGAATCATCTGGATGCTATTGCATTGAAACGGATGGGACCGGTCTGAACCTGATGGAACCGCTTTGAACCGCTTAAAACCGGTCAAATGAAGTCGACTAAATATTTCAGACATAAAGCATGGAATAAACCGGTTTGAACTGGGTTGAATCGGAATCAATCGGTTGTAACTGGTTTGAAACGGACGGGACCGGTTTGAACAAGATTGAACCAGTTGGAACCGCATAAAACCGGTTTAAACCTATCCAATTAATATTTAAGACATAAAATCGACATAGAATAAACGGTTTGAACTTGTTTTCAACAAGAATCAACATTTTGAAAACTGTCCTGTTAATATTTAAGAGATAATATCGGCATGGAATAAATCGGTTTGAACTGGTTTCAGTGAGAATCAACTGGTTGGAACTGGTTTGAAGCGGATGGGACAGGCTTGAACCGGATTGAACCAGTTTGAATCGCATAAAACCGGTTAAAACCTGTCCAATAAAGACTGAAGACATAAATCGGCATGGAATAAAACGGTTTCATCTCATTTACAACGAGAATGAAATGGATGGAACTGAATTGAAACGGATGGGACCGGTTTGAACCGGATTGAACCGGTGAAAACCCGTCCAATAAATATTTAAGACATAAAATCGGCTTGGATAAAACCGCTATGAACTGGGGCCAACCGGAATCAATCGGCTGGAACTGGCTTGAAACGGGTGCGACCAGTTTAGACCGGATTCAACCGGTTTGAACCGCTCAAAACCGGTTAAAACCTGTTCGATAAAGATTTAAGAGATATAATCGACAAGGAATAAACCAGGATGAACTGGTTTTCAACCAGAATCAACTGGTTGGTACCGGTTTGAAACAGATGGGACTGGTTTGAACCGGACTGAGCAGGTTTGAACCGCTTTAAACCGGTTAAAACATGTCCAATAAAGATTTAAGACAAAAATTGGCATGAAATAAACCGGTTTGATTGCTTTTTAAACAAAATCAACTGGATGGAACTGGTTTGAATAGGATGGGACCAGTTTGAACGGGATTGAACAGTTCTAAACGCTTCAAACCGGTTGGAACCTGTCAAATTAATATTTAAGACGCAAAATCGACAAGGAATAGACCGGTTTGATCTGGTTCATACCGGAAACAATCGGTTGGAACTAGTTTGAAACAGATGGAAACGGTTTGAACCGGACTGAACCGGATTGAAAAGATTGAAACCGATTGAAACCTGTCCAATAAAAACTTAAGACATAAAATCGGCATGGAATAAATCGGTTTGAATAGGTTTCAAACAGAATGATCTGGTTGGAAATGGATTGGAGCGGATGGAACCGGTTTGAGCCCGATTTAACCGGTTTGAACAAGTTTAATCCGGTTAAAGCCTGTCCAATAAAGCTGTAAGACATAAAATCGGCATGGAATAAACCGGTTTGAAATGGTTTCAACCAGAATCAACTGGTTGGAATTGTTTGAAACGGATGGGACCGCTTTGAACCGGATTGAACCAGTTTGAAACTATTAAGACCGGTTAAAACCTGTCCAGTAAATAATTAAGACATAAATCGGCATGGAATAAACCTGCCAGATCTGGAATCATCCAGAATCAATCGGTTGAAACTAGTTTGAAACGGATGGAACCAGCTTGAACCGGCTTGAACCGGTTTGAAAAGGTTAAATCCGGTTGAAACTTGTCCAATAAATATTGAAGACATAAAATTGGCATGGAATAAACCGGTTTGAACTAGCTTCAACTAGAATCAACCGATTGGAAATGCATTGGAACGTTTGGAACCGGTTTGAACCAGACTGAACCGGACTGAACCGGTGACAACTAGTTAAAACCTATCGAACTCATGATTTGACACATAAAATAGACATGTAATAAACCGGTTGGAAATAGTTAACCAGAATCAACCGGTTTGAACTGGAGGGAACCGGTTCGGAACGGGATTGAACCATCTAAAATCGGTTAAAACCTGCCCATGAAAGTTTTAAGACATAAAATAGGCATGGAATAAACAGGTTTGAACTGGTTTTCATCCAGAATACACTGGTCGGAATTGGTTTGAACCGGATGGAACCGGCTTGAACCGGGTTGAACCGGTTTGAACAGCGTTAAATCGGTTAAAACCTGTCGAATACGGATTTAAGACATCAAATCGGCTTGGAATAAACTAGTTTGAAATGGTTCTCATCCAGAATCAACTGGTCCGAATTGGTTTGAACCGAATAGAACCGGTTTGAACCGGATTGAACCGATTTGAATCGCTTAAAACTGATTATAACCTGTTGGAAAAGATTTGAGTGATAGAATCGCCTTGGAATAAACCGGTTTGAACTGGTTTTCAACCAGAATTAACTGGCCGTAATTGGTCTGAACAGGATGGTACCGGTTTCAACCTGGTTGAACCGATCAAAACCGGTCAAAACCAGTCAAATAAAGACTTAAGATATAAAATGGCACGGAATAAAGCGGTTTGAACTGGTTTTCAACCCGATTCAATTGGTCGGAACTGGTTTGAAAGGGACGGAAGCGGTTTGAACCAGTTTGAACAGCTTGAAACCAGTTAAAACCTGTCCAACAAAGATTTAAGACATCAAATCGGCATGGAACAAACCGGTTTGAACTAGTTTCATCGAGAATCAACTGGTCGGGACTGTTCTTAACCGGATGGAACCGGTTTGAACCAGATTTAATCTGTTTAAACCGCTTAAAACCGGTTATAACCTGTCCAATAAAGATTTAAAATATAAATTGGGCATGGAAAAAGCAGGATTGAACTGGTTTTCAACCAGAATGAACTGGTCGGAATTGGCTTGAACCGGATTGAACCGGTTTGTTCCGCATTAAACCGGTTAAAACCTGTCCAATAAAAATTTAAGACATAAAATCGGCATGGAATAAACCCGTTTGGAATGGTTTCAACCATAATCAACTGGATGTAATGGTTTGAAACGGATGCAACCGCTTTGAACTGGACTGAACCAGGCTGAGCCTATTAAAACCAGCTTAAAACTGTCCAATTAATATTTAAGACATATAATCGGCATGAAATAAACCTGCTTGATCTGGATTCAACCAGAATCAATCGGTTGGAATTAGTTTAAAACGGCTTGAACAGGTCTGAACCGGATTGAACTGGTTTGAAAAAGTTAAAACCTGTTGAAACCTGTCCAATAAATATTTAAGACATGAAATTGGCATGGAGTAAATCGGTTTGAATTGGCTTCAACCAGAATCAAGTGGTTGTAAATGCATTGGTACGGATGGAACCGGCTTGAACCGGACCGAACCGGTTTGAACCGATTAAAACCAGTTGAATCCTGTCGATTTCACGACTTGACACATAAAATCGACATGGAATAAACCGGTTTGAACAGATTTCAACCAGAACCAACTGGTTGGAATTGGTTTCAAACGCATGGGATCGATTTGAACCGGATTGAAGGAATTTGTACGGCTTGACACCGGCTAAGACCTGTCCAATATATCTCTAAGACATAAAATCGGGATGGAATAAACTGGTTTGAACTGGTTTGAACCAGAATCAACAGGTTGGAATTGGTTTGAAACGGATGGGACCGGTCTGGACCCGATTGATCTACTTTGAACCGATTAAAACCGGTTAAAACATGTCCAATAAAGATTTAATACATAAAATCGGCATGTAATGGGACCGGTTTGGACCGGATTGAAAGGGTTTGAGCCTCTCAGAACCGGTGAAAACCTCTCGAATAAAGATTGAAGACTTACAATTGACAGGGAAAAAACCGATTTGAACTGGTATTCAAGTAGATTCATCTGTTTGGAACTGATTTGAAACGTTTTGGACCATTTTGAACCGGATTGAACAGTTTTGAACCGCTCAAAACCGGTGGAAACCTGCCCAATAAATAATTAAGACATAAGAACTGCACGGAGTAAACTGGTTTCAACCGGTTTTCAGACAGAATCAACTTCCTGGAACCGGTTTTAAAAGGTTCGAACCGGTTTGAAGCGGACTGAACCGGACTGAACAGCTCAAAAAACCGGTTTAAACCTGTACTATAAAGATTTAAGACATAAAATCGGCATGGAACAAACCGGTTTGAACTGGTTTACAAGCAGAATCAACTGGTCGGAACTGGTTGGAACCGGATGGAACCGGTTTGAACCGGTTTGAACCGTTTAAAGCAGGTTAAAACCAGACCAATTAAGATTTAAGACATAAAATCGTCATGGAATAAACCGGTTTGAACTGGTTTTGAACCAGAATCAACTGGTCGGAACTGGTTGGAACTGGATGGAACCGTGTTGAACCGGTCTGAACCGCTGGAAAACGGTGACAACCTGTCCAATAAAGACTTAAGAAATCAAATCGGTATGGAATAAATCGATTGGAACTGGTTTACAACCAGAATCAACTGGTCGGAACAGGTTGGAATCGGATGGAACCGGTTTAAACCGGATTGAACCGATTTGAACCGTTTAAAGCAGGTTAACACCAGACCAATAAAGATTTAAGAGATATACTCCGCATGGAATAGACCGGTTTAAACTGGTTTTGAACCAGAATCATCTGATCGGAACTGGTTTGAACCGGATTTAACCGGTTTCAACCGCTGAAAACCGGTGAAAACCTGTCCAATAAAGACTTAAGAAGTAAAATCGGTATGGAATAAATCGGTTGGAACTGGTTTTCCACCAAAATCAACTAGTCGGAAATGGTCGGAACCGGGTGGAACAGGTTTGAACCGGATTGAACCTGTGTGAAGCTCCTTTAACCGGTTAAAAACTGTCCAATAAAGATTTAAGAGATAAAATCAGCATGGAATATCCCGGTTTGAACTATTTTTCAACCAGAATGAACTGGTCGGAACTGGTTGGAACTGGATGAAACCAGCTTGAACCGGGTTGAACCGGTTTGAACCGCTTAAAACCGGTTTAAACCAGACCAATAAAGATTTTAGACATAAAATCCTCATGGAAGAAACCGGATTGAACTGGTTTCCAAAAAAGAATCAACTTCCTGGTACTGGTCTGAAACAGATGGAACAGGTTTGAAGCGGATTGAACCGGTTTGAACCGCTAGAAAAACCGGTTAAAACCTGCAAAATAATGATTTATGACATAAAATTTGCATGGAATAGACCGGTTTGAAATGGTTATCAGCCAGAATGAACTGTACGGAACTGGATTGAACCGGATGGAACCGGATTGATCCGGTTTGAATCCCTTTAAACCGGTTAAAACCAGTCAAATAATGATTTAAAACATAAAATCTGCATGAAAGAAAGCGATTTGAGCTGGTTTAGAACCAGAATCTACTGGGCGGAACTGGCTTGAACCGATGGAAGCGGATTGAAAAGGTTTGAATCGCTTAAGATCGGTTGAAACCTGTCCAATAAAGATTTAGGACATAAAATAAGCATTGAAAAAAAGCGGTTTGGACAGATTTTTATCCAGAATCAACTGGTCGGGACTGTACTCATCCGGATGTAACCGGTTTAAAGGCTTAAAACCGGTTATAACCTGTCCATTAAATATTGAAGACAAAAAAAATCGTCACGGAATAAACCGGTTTGAGCAGGTTTTCAAACAGAATCAACCACTCGGAACTGGTTGGAACCGGAGGGAACCTGTTTGAACCTAATTGAACCGGTTTGAACCGTTGAAAACCGGTTAAAACCTGTCCAATAAGTATTTTAGACATAAAATCGGCATGGAATAATCCGTTTGAATTGTTTTTCAACTATAATGAACTGGCCGGAACTGGTTGGAACCGGATGGACCCGGTTTGAACCGGATTGAACCGGTTTGAAGCGCTCAAAATCAGTGAAAACCTGTCATACACACATTCAAGATGCAAAATCGTCATGGAAAAAACAAGTTTGAAAAGGTATCGACCAGAATCAACTGGTCGGAACTGGTTGGAACCGGATGGAACCGGTTTGAACCGGATTGAACAGGTTTGAACCGCTTAAAACCGGTTAAAAGCACTTCAATAAAGATGTAAGACATAAAATCGGCATGGAATAAACCGGGTTGAACTGGTTTTAAAGCAGAATCATCTGGTCGAAACTGGTTGGAACTGGATGGAACCGGCTTGAACCGGCTTAAAACCAGTTTAAACCAGACCAATAGAGATTTTAGACATAAAATCCTCATGGAAGAAACCGGATTGAACTGGTTTCCAAGAAGAATCAACTTCCTGGTACTGGTCTAAAACAGATGGAACAGGTTTGAAGCGGATTGAACCGGACTGAACCGCTAAAAAAATCCGGTTAAAACCTGCCAAATAATGATTTATGACATAAAATCGGCATGGAATAATCCGGTTTGAACTGTTTTTCAACTATAATGAACTTGTCGGAACTGGTTGGAACCGGATGGACCCGGTTTGAACCGGATTGAGCCGGTTTGAAGCGCTCAAAACCAGTGAAAACCTGTCATATACACATTCAAGACGTAAAATCGGCATGGAATAAACAAGTTTGAAAAGGTTGTCAACCAGAATCAACTGGATGGAACTTGTTAGAACCGATTTGAACCGGACTGAACCGGTTTGAACCGCTTAAAAGCGGTTAAAAGAACTTCAATAAAGATTTAAGACAAAATCGGCATTGAATAAACCAGTTTAAACTGGTTATCAACCAGAATCAACTGGTCGGAACTGGTTTGAACCGGATGAAACCGGTTTGAACCGGATTGAACCGCTTTGAACCGCTCAAAACCGGTTAAAGCCTGTCCAATAAAAATTTAAGACATAAAATCGGCATGGAATGAGCCGATTTGGAATGGTTTCAACCATAATCAACTTAATGGAATTGGTTTGAAACAGATGGGACCGCTTTGAACTGGACTGAACCAGTTTGTACCTATTAAAACTAGTTAAAACCTGTCCAATTAATATTTAAGACATAAAATCGGCATTAAATAAAAATACTTTATCTGGATTCAGCCAGAATCAATCGGTTGGAACTAGTTTGAAACGGATGGAACACGTTTGAACCGGATTGAATCGGTTTGAAAAGGTTAAAGCCTGTTGAAACCTGTCCAATAAATATTTAAGACATGAAATTGATATGGTGTAAATCGGTTTGAACTGTCTTCAACCAGAATCAAGTGGTTGGAAATGCATTGGTACGGATGGAACCGGTTTGACCCGGACCGAACCGGTTTGAACCGATTAAAACCAGTTGAATCCTGTCGAATTCACGATTTGACACATAAGATCGACATGGAATAAACCGATTTAAACTAGTTTAAACCAGAATCAACTGGTTGGAATTGGTTTCAAACGCATTGGATCGATTTGAACCGGATTGAAGGAATTTGTACGGCTTGACACTTTTAAGACCTGTCCAATATATATCTAAGGCATAAAATCGGGATGGAATAAACTGGTTTGAATCGGTTTGAACCAGAATCAACAGGTTGGAATTGGTTTGAAACGGATGGGACCGGTCTGGACCCGATTGATCTACTTTGAACCGATTAAAACCGGTTAAAACATGTCCAATAAAGATATAATACATAACATCGGCATGTAATGGGACCGGTTTGGACCGGATTGAAAGGGTTTGAGCCTCTTAGAACCGGTGAAAACCTCTCGAATAAAGATTCAATACATAAAATTGACAGGGAAAAAACCGATTTGAACTGGTATTCAAGTAGATTCATCTGTTTGGAACTGATTTGAAACGTTTTGGACCATTTTGAACCGGATTGAACAGTTTTGAACCGCTCAAAACCGGTGGAAACCTGCCCAATAAATAATTAAGACATAAGAACTGCACGGAGTAAACTGGCTTCAACTGGTTTTCAGCCAGAATCAACTTCCTGGAACCGGTTTGAAATGGTTCGAACCGGTTTGAAGCGGATTGAACCGGACTGAACCGCTAAAAAAAACCCGGCTAAAACCTGTACTATAGAGATTTAAGATATAAAATCGGCATGGAATAAACCGGTTTGAACTGGTTTACAAGCAGAATCAACTGGTCGGAACTGGTTGGAACCGGATGGAACCGGTTTGAACCGGATTGAACGGGTTTGAGTCTCTTAAAACCGGTGAAAACCTGTCGAACCGGATGGAACATGTTTTGAACCGGATTGAACCGGTGTGAACCGTTTAGAGCAGGTTAAATCAAGACCAATAAAGATTTAAGACATAAAATCGGCATGGAATAAACCGGTTTGAACTGGTTTTCAACAAGAATCAACTTCCTGGTACTGGTTTGAAACGGATGGGAGAGGATTGAGGCGGATTGAACCGGATTGAACCGCTCAAGAAACAGGTTAAAAACTGTCAAATAATGATTTAAGACATAAAATCGGCATGGAATAAACCGGTTTGAGCTTGTTTTCAAAAAGAATCCACTGGTCGGAATTTGTATGAACTGGTTTGAACCGGTTTGAACCGGGTTGAACCGGTTTGAACCGCTTAAAACCGGGTAAAATCGATCCAATAAAGATTGGAGACATAAAAGTCGGCATGGAGAAAACCAGCTTGAACTGGTTTTCAAGCAGTATCAACTGTTCGGAATTGGCGGGAACCGGTTGAAACCTGATAAACCGGTCTGACCCGCTGAAAACCGGTTAAAACCTGTCCAATAAAGATTTAATACATAAAATCGGCATGGAATAACCGGTTTGAACTGGTTTTCAACCAGAATAAACTGGTCGGAACCGGTCGGAACCGTATGGAATCGGTTTCAACCGGATTGAACCGGTTTGAACCAGTTAAAACCGGTTAAAACCTGTCCAATAAAGATTTAAGACTTAAAGTAGGAATGGAATAGACCGGTTTCAAGTGGATTTCAACATGAATGAACTGGTTGGAACTGGTTTGAACCGGATGGAACCGGTTTTGAACCGGATTGAACCGGTTTGAATGATTAAAACGTGTTTGAAACGGTTCATTAAAGCTTTAGGACATAAAATCGGTATGGAATAAACCAGTCTGAACTGGTTTCCAATAAGAATCCTCCGTTCGGAATTGGTATGAACCGGATGTAATCGGTTTCGACCGGGTTGAACCGGTCTGAACCGCTTAAAACCGGTTAAAATCTGTCTAAAAAAGATTAAAGAGATAAAATCGACATAGAAAAGAACAGTTTGAAATGGTTTTCAACCAGAATCATCTGGTCGGAACTGGTTGGAACCGGTTTGAACCGAATGGAACCGGTTTGAACCGCTTAGAACCGGTTGAAACCAGTTCAATAAAGATTTAAGTTTAAACATGTCCAGTATAGATTTAAATGATAAAACCGGCATGGAATAAAACTTTTGAACAGATTTTCAACCAGAATCAACACCTAAAAATTTTTGGAACCGGATGGAACCGTTTGAACCGGATCGAACCGGTTTGAACCGCTTAAAACCGGTAAAAACCTGTCTAATAAAGATTTAAGATATAAAATCGGCATGGAAAAAACCGGGTTTTAACCGGTTTTCAACCAGAATCAACTGGTCGGAACTGGTTGAAACCGGATTAAAATCGGTCCAATGAAGATTTAAGATATAAAATCGGCATGGAATAAACCTGTTTGAACTGGTTTCCAACAAGAATCAACTTCCTGGTACTGGTTTGAAACGGATGGAACAGGTTTGAAGCGGACTGAGCCGGACTGAACAGCTCAAAATCCGGTTAAAAACTGTCAAATAATGATTTCAGAAATGACATCGGCAAGGATTAAACCGGTTTGAACTTGCTTTCAACCAGAATCGACTGATCTGAACTGGTTGGAGCGGACGGAACCGGTGTGAACGCAATTAAAGCGGTTTTAAGCGCTTAAAACCGGTGAAAACCTGTCCAATAAAGATTTAAGAGATAAAATACTCATGGAATAAACAGGTCTGAACGGGTTTTCAACTAGAATCAACTGGTCGGAACAGGTTGGAACTGATTGAACCGGTTTGAACCGGTTTCATACGCTTAAAATCGGTAAAAACCAGTCCAATAAAGATTCAGACATAAAATCGTCATTGGATAATCCGGTTTGAATTGGCTTTAGACCAGAGTCAACTGGTCGGAAGTGGTTGGAACCGGATGGAACCGGGTTGAACCAGATGGAACCGGTTTGATCCGCTTAAAACCGATTTAAACATTTCGAATAAAAATTTAAGACATAAGGTCGGCATGGGATAAATCGGTTTGAATTGGTTTTCAACCAGAATCAACTTGGCGGAATTGGTTTGAACCGGATTGAACCGGTTTGAACCTGAAGGAACCGGTTTGAACCGATTAAAACCGGTTAAAACAGTTCCAATAAAGATTAAAGACACAAAATGGGCATGGAAAAAAACTTGCTTGAACCGGCTCTCAACCAGAATCAATTGGGAGGAACTGGTTTGAACCGGAGGGAACTATTTTGAGCCGGATTGAACCGGTTTGGTCCGCTTAAAACAGGTTTAAACCTGTCGATTAAAGATTTAAGACATGAAATTGGCATGGAATGGTTCGGTTTTTGAAACAGAATGAACGGAACGGAACTGGTTTGAACAGGATGGAACGGTTTGATCCGGATGGAACCGATTTGAACCGCTTAAGACCGGTGAAAACCTGTCCAATAAAGCTTTAAGATCTAAAATCGGCATGTAATAAAGCGGATTGAACTGGCCGTCAACCAGAATCAACTGGTCGGAACTGGTTTGAACCGGATGGAACCGCTTTGAACCGGATTGAACTGGTCTGAATCGCTTTAAACGGTAAAATCCTGTCCAATAAAGCTTTGGGACATAAAATCGGCAAGGAATAAACCGGTTAGAACTGGTTTTCAACCAGAATCAACTGGTCGGAACTGGTTTGAACCGGATGGAACCGGTTTGAACCGGATTGAACCAGTATGAAACGCTTAAAACCGGTTAAAACCTGTCCAATAAAGATTTATGACATAATATCGGCATGGATTAAACCGGTTTGAACCGGTTTCGAGGAAGAATCGACTTCCTGGTTCTGGTTTGAAACGGATGGAACAGGTTTGAAGCGGATTGATTCGGACTGAACCGTTTGAAACACCGTTTAAACAGTGTCAAATAAAGATTAAAGACATAAAATGGGCATGGAATAAACCGGTTATCTGGTTATCAGCCAGAATCAACTGGTCGGAACTGGATTGAACCGGATGGAAACGGATTGAACCGGTTTGAATTGCTTTATACCGGTTAAAACTTGTCAAAAAAGATTTAAAACATAAAATCGGCATGGAATAAAGCAATTTGAACTGGTTTAGAACCAGAATCAACTGGGTGGAACTGGCTTGAACAGACGGAAGCGGTTTCAACAGGTTTGAAACCTGTACAATAAAGGTTTAAGAGATAAAATAAGCATGGAATAAAAAGGATTGAAGAGATTGTTCTCAACCGAATGGAACCGGTTAAAACTCTTAAAACCGGTCATAACCTGTCCATTAAAGATTGAAGACAAAAAAACGTCACGCAATAAACCGGATTGAAGTGATGTCCAAACAGAATCAACTGGTCGGAACTGGTTGAACCAGATGGAACCGGTTTGAACCGGATTGCACAAATTTAAACGCTCACAAATGGTTAAAACCTGTCCAATAAAGATTTTAGAGATAAAATCGGCATGGAATAAACCGGTTTGAACTGGTTTTCAACCAGAATGAACTGGTCGGAACTGGTTTGAACTGGATGGAACCGCTTTGAACCGGATTGAACCGACATGAACCACAATGAAACCGGTAAAAACCTGTTAAATAAAGCTTCAAGACATAAAATCGGCATGGAACAAACCGGTTGGAACTGGCTTTCAATCAGAATCAACTGGTCGGAACTGGTTTGAGCTGGATGGAACGGTTGTGAACCGGATAGAAGCTCTCAAAACAACCTGCCCAATAAAGCTTTAAGAGATAAAATCGGCATGGAACAAACCGGTATGAACTGGTCATCAACCAGAATGACTGGTCAGAACTGGTTTGAACCGGGTGGAACCGGTTTGAACCTGAACAAACCGGTTTCAACCGGTTTAAACCGGTTTAAACTTGTAACATAGAGTTTAAAGAATGAAATCGGCATGGAATAAAACGGTTTGAAGTGCTTTTCAACAAGAATGAACTGGCAGCTTAAAACCGGATAAAACCTGTCCAATAAAGCTTTATGACATAAAATCGATATGGAATAAAACGGTTTGAAATGGTTTTCAACCAGAATCAACTGGATGGAACCGGGTTGAACCGGATGGAACCAGATTGAACCGGATTGAAGATAAGATATAAGTTTTAAGATATAAAATTGGCATGGAATAAACCGGTTTGAACTAGTTTCAACCAAAATGAAATGGTCGGAACTGGCTTCAACCGGATGGAACCGGTTTGAACCGGAATGGACCGCTTAAAACCGGTTAAAATCTCCGAAATAGAAATTTATGACATAAAATCGGCATGGAATAAACCGGTTTTAACTAGTTTTCAAATAGAATGATCTGGTTGGTACTGGTTTGATCCGGATGGAACCGGATTGAACCGGTTAGAACCGCTCAAAACCGGTTAAAACCTGTTCAAAAAGCTTTCAAAAATAAAATCGGCGTGGAACAAACCAGTTTGAACCAGTTTTCAACCAGAATGCACTGGTCGGAACCGGTTGGAACCGGATTGATCCGATTTGAACCGGTTTGAACGCTTAGAACCAGTTAAGACCTGTCCAATAAAGATTTAAGATATAAAATAGGCATGGTATGAATCGGTTTGAACTGGTTTTCCGAAAGAATGAACAGGACGGATTTGGTTTGAACCCGATGGAACCGGTTGGAACCAGATTGAATCGGTTTCAACCACTTAAAACCGGTTAAAACCTGTCCAAAAAACTATAAGACATAAAATTGGCATGGAATAAACCGGTTTGAACTGGTTTCCAACCAGAATGAACTGGTCGGAACAGACCTGAACCGGATGGAACCGGTTTGAACCGGATTGAACCGGTTTGAAGCGCTTGAAACCAGTTAAAACCTGTCCAACAAAGATTTGAGACATAAAACTGGCTTAGAATAAACCGGTTTGAACTGGTTTTAAACCAGAATCAATTGGTCGGATCTGGTTTGAACCGGACGGAACCAGTTTGAACCGGATTGAACGGGTCTGAAGCGCTTGAAACCGCATAAAACCTGTCCAATAGAGATTTAAGACATCTAATCGGTTTGGAAGAAACCGGTTTGAACTGGTTTTCAACCAGAATGAAATGGTCTGGACTGGTTTCAAGCGGATGGAACCGGTCTGAGCTTTATTGAACAGGTTCGAACCGCTTAAAACCGGTTATAAACATTCCAATATTTCTTTAAGACATAAAATCGGCATGGAATAAACCGGTTTGAAGTGATTTTGAACCAGAATGAACTGGCCGAAATTGGTTTGATCCGGATGGAACCGGTTTGAACCGGATTGAATTGGTTTGAACCGCTTGAAACCGGTTAAAACCTGCCCAATAAAGGTTTAAGACATAAAATCGGCATGGAATAAACCGGTTTGAACTGGTTCTCAACCAGAATGAAATGGTCGGAATTGGTTTGAACCGGATGGAACCGGTTTGAACCGGATTGAACCGGTTTGAACCGCTTAAAACCGTTTAAAACCTGTCCAACAAAGATTTAAGACATAAAATTGGCTTGGAATAAACCGGTTTGAACGGGTTTTCAACCAGTATGAACCGGTGGGAACTGGTTTGAAAAGGATGGAAACAGTTTGAACCGGATTCAACCGGTTTGAAGCGCTACAAACCGGTTTGAATCTGTCCAGTAAAGATTTAAGACATAAAATCGGTTTGGATTAAACCGGTTTGAACTGGTTCTCAACCAGAATGAACTGGTCTGGACTGGTTTGAACCAGATGGAACGGGTTAAAATGTGTCCAATAAAGATCTATGACAAAGTCGGTATGGAATAAAACGGTGTGAATTGTTTTTCAACCAGATTCAACTGGTTAGAACTGGTTTGAACCGGATAAAATCGGACTGAGCCGGATTGAACAGATCTGAACCGCTTAAAACCTCTTGAAACCTGTCCAAAAAAGCTTTAAGTGCTTAAAATCGGCATGGAATAAACGGGTTTGAACTGGTTTTCATCCAGAATGAACTCGTCGGAACTGGTTTGAACCGGATGGAACTAGTTTGAACCGGATTCAAGCGCTTAAAACCGCTTGAAACCTGTCCAATAAATCTTTAAGAAATAAATTCGGTTCCATCCGGTTCAAACTATTTCCGACCAGTTCATTCTGGTTGAAAGCTAGTTCAAAGCGGTTTATTCCATGCCGATTTTAAGTCTTAAAGCTTTATTAGACAGGTTTTAACCGGGCTCAAGCGTTTCAAACCGGTTGAATCCGGTTGAAACAAGTTGCATCCAGTTCAAGCCAGTTCCGACCCGAATATTCTGGTTGAAATCCAATTCAAACCGGTTTATTCGATGTCGGTTTCACGACGTAAATCATTATTGGACAGATTTTAACCGGGTTTAAGCGGTTCAAACAAGTTCAATCCGGTTCCAACCGGTTCCAACCAGTTCCGAAAAGTTAATTGTGGTTGAAAACCAGTTCAAATCCGGTTTATTGCATGCAGATTTTATGTCTTAAATATTAATTGGACAAATTTTAACCGGTTTCAAGCGGTTTAAACCGGATCAATCCGGTTGAAACCGGTTCCATCCGGTTCAAACCAGTTCCGACCAGTTCATTCTGGTTGAAAACCAGTTGAAACCGGTTTATTCCATGCCGATTTGATGTCTTAAAGATTTATTGGACAGTTTTTAACCGGTCTAAAGCAGTTCAGAGGGGTTTAATCCGGTTAAAACCGGTTTCATCCGGTTTAAACCAGTTCCGACCAGTTCATTCTGGATGAAAAATAGTTGAAACCGGTTTCTCCAAGCCGATTTTATGTGCTAAATTTGCTTTGGACAGGTTTTAACCCAGTTTAAGCGGTTCAGACCGGTTCAATCCCCTTGAAACCGGTTCCATCCGGGTGAAACCAGTTCTGACCAGTTCATTCAGGTTGAAAACCAGTTCAAAACAGTTTATTTCATCCCAATTTTATGTCTCAAAGCATTATTGGACAGGTTTCAACCTGTTCCATCCGGTTCAAAATAGTTCTGCCTAGTTTATTCCGGTTGAAAACAGCTAAAACCGGTTTATTCCATGCCGATTTTATGTCTCAAAGCCTTATTGGACAGGTTTTAACCGGTTCAATCCGGTTCAAACCGGTTTTATCCGGTTCAAATCAGGTCAAACCAGTTCATTCTGGTTGGAAACCAGCTGAAACCGGTTTATTCCATGCCGAATTTATGTCTTAAATCTTTATTGGACAGATTTTAACCGGTTTTAAGCAGTTCATACCGGTTCCATCCGGATGAAACAGGCTCCATCCAGTTCAAACCTGTTCCGACCAGTTTATTCTGGTTGAAAACCAGTTCAAAGCGGTTTATTCCATTCCGGTTTTGTGTCTTAAAGCTATATTTGACAGATTTTAACCGGTTCTAAGTGGTTGAAACCGGTTCAATCCGGTTCAAACTGGTTCCATCCGGTCCAAACCAGTTCGGACCAGTTCATTCTCGTTGAAAACCAGTTCAAAACCAGTTATTTCCATGCCGAATTTATGTCTTAATTCTTTATAGGACAGGTTTTAACCGGATTCATGCAGTTCAAACTGGATCAATCCGGTTGAATCCGGTTCCATCCGGTTCAAACCAGTTCTGATAAGTTCATTCTGGTTGTAAAACAGGTGAAACCGGTTGATTCCATGCCGAATTTAGGTCTTAAACATTTTGGACAGTTTTTAACCGGTTTGAAGGGGTTCAGACCAATTCAATCCGGTTCAAACCGGTTTCATCGGGTTCAAACCAGTCCCGACCAGTTAATTCTGGTTCAAAACCAATTGAAACCGGATTATTCCATACCAATTTTATGTCTTAAATTTTTATTGGACAGGATTTTTAAACGGATTTAAGCGATTCAAACCGCTTCAATTCGGTTTAAACCGGTTCGATCCGGAGCAAACCAGTTCTGACCAGTTCATTCTGGTTGAAAACCAGTTCAAACCGGTTTATTCCATCCGATTTGTTTTCTCAAAGCCTAATTGGACAGGTTTAAACCGGTTCAATCCGGTTCAAACCGGATTAATCCGGTTCAAACCAGTTCCATCCACTTCATTCTGGTTGAAAACCAGTTCAAATCGGTTTATTCCATTCCGATCTTATGTATTAAAGCTTTATTGGACAGTTTTTAACCCGTTCAAAGACATTCAGACCGGTTTGACCCGGTTCGAACCAGTCCTGACTAGTTCATCTTGGTTGAAAACCAGTTCAGACCGGTTTATTCCATTCCAATTTTATGCCTCAAATCTTTATGGGACAGATTTCAAACGGCTTTAAGTGGTTCAAACCGGTTCAATCCGGTTTAAACCGGTTCCATCCGGGTCAAAGTAGTTCCGACAAGTTCATTTTGGATGAAAACCATTTCTATCCGGTTTATTTCATTCCGATTTTATGTCTTAAATCTTTATTGGACAGGTTTTAAGCTCTTTAAAGCGGTTGAAACCGGTTAAATCCGGTTCAAACCGGTTCTATTCGGTTCAAACTAATTTCGACCGGTTCATTCAGGATGAAAAAAGTGGAAACTGGTTTTTCCATGCTGAGATGATGTGTTAAATCTTTATTGGACAGGTTTTAACCAGTTTTAAGCGGTTCAAACCGGATCAATCCGGTTCAAACCAGTTCCGAGCAGTTCATTCTGGTTGTAAACCAGTTAGAACCGGTTAATTCCATGCCGATTTTATGTCTTATGTTTTTCGGTTCAAACTAATTACGACCGGTTCATTCAGGATGAAAAAGTGGAAACCGGTTTCTCCATGCCGAGATGATGTGTTAAATCTTTATCGGACAGGTTTTAAACGGTTTAAAGGGGTTCAAACCGGTTTCATCCGGTCATATCGGCTCCATCCGGTTCAAAGCAGTTGCTACAAGTTCATTCTCGTTGAAAACCAGTTCAGACCGGTTTATTCCTTTCCGATTTTATGTCTTAAATGTTTATAGGACAGGTTTTAAGACGTATGAAGCGGTTGAAGCTGGTTCAATCCGGTTCAAACCGGTTCCAACCGGTTCAAACTAGTTCCGACCAGTTCATTCTGAATGAAAACCAGTTGAAACCGGATTTCCGTGCCGATTTTATGTCTTGAAGAGTTATTGGACAGGTTTTAACCGGTTCTAAGCGGTTCAAACCGGTTCAGTCCGGTTCAAACCGGTTCCATCCGCGTCAAACCAGTTCTGACCAGTTCATTCTGGTTGAAAACCAGTTCAAAACGGTTTTCTCCATGCCTATTTTATGTCTCAAATCCTTATTGGACAGGTTTCAAGCGGTTCAATCCGGTTTAAACCGGTTTAATCCTTTTCAAACCAGTTGCAACCAGTTTATTCTGGTTGAAAACCAGTTCAAGCCGGTTCATTCCATGCCGATTATATGTCTTGAATCTTTACTTGACAGGTTTTAACCAGCTAAAAGCGGTTCAATCCGGTTCAAAACGGTCCAATCATGTTCACACCGGTTCAGACCAGTTCATTCTGCATGAAAACCAGTTGAAATCGGTTGTTCCATGCCTATTTTATGTCTTGAAGATCTATTGGACAGGTTTGAACCGGTTTTAAGCGGTTCAAACAGGTTCAATCAGGTTCCATCAGGTTCAATGTATTTCAGACCAGACCATTCTGGTTGAAAACCAGTTCAAACCAATTTATTCCATGCCGATTTTATGTCTCAATGCCTTACTGGACAGGTTTTAACCGGTTGAATCCGGTTCAAAGCCGTTTAATCCGGTTCAAACCAGTTCCAACCAGTTCATTCTGCCTGAAAACAGTTCACACCGGTTTATTACACGCCGAATTTATGTCTTAAATCTTTATTGGACTGGTTTCAACCGGCTTTAAGCGGTTCAAACCAGTTCAAACCGGCTCCATCCGGTTCAAACCAGTTTCGACCAGTTTATTCTTGTTGAAAACCAGTTAGAAGCGGTTTATTATATTCCGATTTTATGTCTTAAAGCATTATTTGAGAGGTTTTAATCGGTTCTAAATGGTTGAAACCGGTTCAATCCGGTTCAAACCGGTTCCATCCGGTTCAAACCAGTTTGGACCAGTTCATTCTGGTTGAAAACCAGTTCACAACCGGTTGATTCCATGCCGAGTTTATGTCTTAAACTTTTATTGCACAGTTTTTAACCGGTTTCACGCGGTTCAGACCGGTTCAAACCGGTTCAAACCAGTCCGGGCCAGTTCATTATGGGTTTTAAACCAGTTCAAACCGGTTTATTCCACGCCGATTTTATGTCTCAAATCTTTCTTGGACAGGTTTTAAACGGTTTTAATCGGTTGAAACCGGTTCAATCCGGTTGAAACCGGTTCCATCGGGTTTAAACCAGTTCCGATCAGTTCATTTTGGATGAAAACCAGTTGAAACCGGTCTATTCCACGCCGATTTTATCTCTTAAATCTTTATTGGACAGTTTTTATCCGGTTTAAAGCGGTTCAGACCGGTTTAATCCGGTTCGAAACGGTTCCATCCGGTTCAAACCAGTCCCGACCAGTTCATTCTCGTTGAAAACCAATTCAAGCCGATTTATTCCATGCCGATTTTTAAGCGGTTCAAACCGGTTCAATCCGGTTAAAACTGGTTCCATCCGGTTCAAAGTAGTTCCGATAAGTTCATTCTGGTTGAAAACCAGTTGAGACCGGTTTATTCCATTCCGATTTTATGCCTCAAATCTTTATTGGACAGGTTTAAAACTGTTTTAAGTGGTCCAAACCTGTTCAATCCGGTTCAAACCGGTTCCATCCGGTTCAAACCAGTTCATTCTGCATGAAAACCAGTTGAAACCGGTTTTTCCATGCAGATTTTATGTGTTAAAGATTTATTGGACAGGTTTTATCCGATTTGAAGCCGATCAAACCGGTTCAATAGGGTTCTAACCGGCTCCGTCCCGTTTAAACCGGCTCCATCCGGTTCAAACCAATTCCGTCCAGTGTTTTCTGGTTGAAAACCTTTTGAAACCGGTTGATTCCGTTCCGATTTTATGTCTTAAATATTTATTTCATAGGTTTTTACGGGTTCTAAGTGGTTGAAACCGGTTCATTCCGGTTCAAACAGGTTCCTTGCGGTTCAAGCTAGTTCCGACCAATTCACTCTGGTTGAAAACTATGTAAAAACCGGTTTATTCCAAGTCGACTTTATGTCTTGAATCTTTATTGGGCAGGTTTTGACCGGTTTTAAGCGGTTCGGACCGGATGAATCCGGTTGAAACCGGTTCCATCCGGTTCAAACCAGTTCCGACCAGTTCATTCTGGTTGAAAACCAGTTCAAACCGGTTTATTACATGCCGATTTCATGTCTTAAATCTGAATTGGACAGGTTTTAAACTGTTTCAAGCGGTCCAAACCGGTTCAAACCGGTTAAAACCGGTTCCATCCGGTTGAAAGCAGTTCCGAGAAGATCATTTTGGTTGAAAACCAGTTCTATCCGGTTTATTCGATTTCGATTTTATGTCTTAAATCTTTATTGGACAGGTTTAAAGCTGTATAACGCGGTTGAAACCGATTAAATCCAGATCAAACCGGGTCCATCCGGTTCAAACCAATTCCTAGTAGTTCATTCTGGATGAAATAATTGAAACCGGTTCTTGCATGCCGATTTTATGCGTTAAATCTTTGTTGGACAGGTTTTATCCAGTTTTAAGCGGTTCAAACCGGATCAATCCGTTTCGAACCGGTTCCATCCGGTTCAAACCAATTCCGAGCAGTTTATTCTGGTTGTAAACCAGTTAGAACCTGTTACTTCCATTCCGATTTTATGTCTTAAATCTTTATTGGACAGGTTTTAAACGGTTTTAAGCGGTTCAAACCGGTTCAATCCGGTCATCCCGGTTCCATCCGGATCAAAGCAGTTCCGACAAGTTCATTCTTGTTGAAAACCAGTTTAGTCCGGTTTATTCCGTTCTGATTTTATGTCTTAAATGTTTATTGGACAGGTTTAAAGATGTATGAAGCGGTTGAAACCGGTTCTATCCGGTTCAACCCTATTCCATCCGGTTCAAACTAGTCCCGACCATTTCATTCTGGATGAAAACCAGTTGAAACCGATTTTTCCATGCCGATTTTATGTCTTAAAGATTTATTCGACAGGTTCTAACTGGTTTCAAGCGATTCAAACCGGTTCAATCCGGTTCAAACCGGTTCCATCCGGGTTAAACCTGTTCTGACCAGTTGATTCAGGTTGGAGACCAGTTCAAAACGGTTTTCTCTATGCGGATTTTATGTCTCAAAGCCTTTCTGGACAGGTTTCAAGCGGTTCAATCCGGTTTAAACCGGTTTAATCCGGTTCAAGCTAGTTGCAACCAGTTCATTCTGCTCGAAAACCAGTTCAAGCCGGTTCATTCCATGCCGATTATATGTCTTAAATCTTTACTTGACAGATTTTAACCAGTTAAAAGAGGTTCAAGCAGGTTCAATCTGGTTGAAACCAGTTCGATCCGGTTCAAACCGGTTCCGACCAGTTCATTCTGGATAAAAATCAGATGAAACCGGTTTGCCCATGCGCATTTTATGTCTTAAAGATTTATTGGACAGGTTTTAACCGGTTTTAAGCGGTTCAAACCGGCTCAATCCGGTTCCATCAAGTTCAAACCACTTCTGACCAATTCATTCTGGTTGAAAACCAGTTCAAACCGGTTTTTTCCATGCCGATTTTATGTCTGAAAGCTTTATTGGACAGGTTTTAATCGGTTCAATCCGGTTCAAACCCATTTAATCCGGTTCCAACCAGTTCCAACCAGTTCATTGTGGTTGAAAACCAGTTGAAACCGGTTTATTCCATGTCGAATTTATGTCTTAAATCTTTATTGGACAGTTTTTAATCGGTTTTAAGCGGTTTAAACCGGTGAAATCCGGTTCAAAACGGCTCTATCCGGTTCAAACCAGTTCCGACCAGTTTATTCTCGTGGAAAACCAGTTCAAGGCGGTTTATTAAATTCCGCTTTTATGGCTTAAAACATTATTTGACAGGTTTTAACCGGTTCTAAATGGTTGAAAACGGTTCAATCCGGTTCAAACCGGTTCCATACGGTTCAAACCTGTTCCGACCAGTACATTGTGGTTGAAAACCAGTTGAAAACCTGTTTATTCCATGACGATTTTATGTCTCAGATCTTTATTGGACAGGTTTTAACCAATTTTAAGCGGTTCAGACCGGTTTAATCCGATTCACACCAATCCCGACCAGCCCATTCTGTTGATAACAAGTTGAAACCGGTTTGTTACATGCCGATTTTACGTCTTAAATCTTTATTCGACAGGCTTTAAACGGTTTTAAGCGGTTCAAACCGGTTCAATCCGGTTATATCTGGTTCCATCCGGTCCAAACCAGTTCCGACAAGTTCATTCTGGTTGAAAACCAGTTGAAACCGGTTTATTCCATTCCGATTTTATCTCTTAAATCTTTATTGGACAGGGTTTAAGCTGTTTAAAGTGGTTGAATATGGTTCAATCCGGTTCCATCCGGTTCAAACCAGTTCCGTTCAGATGATTCTGGATCAAAACCAGTTGAAACCGGTCTTTCCATGCCGATTAAATGTCTTAAAGATTTATTAGACAGGTTTCAACCGGTTTTAAGCGGTTGAAACCGGTTCAATCCGGTTCAAACCGCTCCCATTCGGTTCAAACCACTTCTGACCAGTCATTCTTGTTGAAAACCAGGTCAAACCGGTCAATTCCATGCCGATTTCATGTTCCAAAGCCTTATTGGACAGGATTTAACCGGTTCAATCCGGTTCAAACCAGTTGCAACCGGTTCATTCTGGTTGAGAAGCAGTTCAAACTGGTTCATTCCATGCCGCTTATATGTCTTAAATCTTTGTTGGACAGGTTTAACCGGTTTAAAGCGGTTCAAACAGGTTTAATCCGGTTCAAACCGGTTCCATCCGGTTCAAACCATTTCCGGCCAGTTCAATCTGGATGAAAACCAGTTGAAACCGGCTTTTCCATGACTATTTTATGTCTAAAAGATTTACTGGACAGGTTCAAACCGGTTTTATCCGGTTCAAACCGGTTACATCCGGTTCAATCAAGTTACGACAGGTTCATTCTGGATGAAAACCAGTTCAAACCGGTTTATTCCACGCCGAATTTATGTCTTCCGTGATTATTAGATAGATTTTAACCGGTTTAAAACAGTTCAGATCGGTTTAATCAGGTTCAAAACGGTTCCATCCGGTTCAAAACAGTCCCTACCAGTTCATTCTGGTAGAAAACCACTTCAAACCAATTTATTCCATGTCGATTTTATGTCTTAAATCTTTATTGTATATGTCTAAACCGATTTTAAGAGGTTCAAACCGGTTTATTCCGGTCCAAACCGGTTCCATCCTGTTCAAACCGGTTCCATCCGGTTCAAACCAGTTCTGACCAGTTCATTCTTGTTGCAAACCAGTTGAAACCGGTTTATTCCATGCCGATTTTATGTCTTAAATCTTTATTGGGCAGTTTTTACCCGGTTTAAGGCGGTTCAGACCGTTTTAATCCGGTTCAAACCAGTATCGACCAGTTCATTCTGGTTGAAAACCAGTTAAAATCCGGTTCAGTCCATTCCGATTTTATGTCTTAAATCTTTATTGGACAGATTTTAAGCTGTTTTAAGCGGTTGAAACCGGTTCATTCGGGTTGAAACCGGTTTCATCCGGTTCAAGTCAGTTTCGAGCACTTCATTCTGGTTGGAAACCAGTTAGAACCATTTTATTCCATTCCGATTTTATGGCTTAAATGTTTATTGGATAGTTTTCAACCGGTTGAAAGCGGTTCAAACCGGTTTAATCCGGTTAAAAACCGGTTTCATCCGGTTCAAGCAAGTCCCATCTAGTTCATTCTGGTTGAAAACCAGTTCAAACCCGTTCATTCCATGCCGATTTTTGTCTTAAATCTATATTGAACTGGTTTCAACCGGTTTAAAGCGGTTCAAACAGGTTTAATCCGGTTGAAACCGGTTCCATCCCGTTCAAACCAGTTCCGACCAGTTCATACTGGATGAAAACCAATTGAAACCGGTTTCTCCATGCGGATTTTATGTCTTAAGGATTTATTGGTCAGGTTTTAAGCGGTTCTGACCGGTTCAAACCAGTTCTGACTTGTTCATTCTGCTTGAAAACCAGCTCAAACCGGTTTATTCCATTCCGATTTGATGTCTTAAAGCTTTATTTGACAAGTTTTAACCGGTTCTAAGTGGTTGATACCGGTTCAATCCGGTTGAAACCGGTTCCATCCGGTTAAAACCAGTTCCAAGCAGTTCATTCTGGTTGAAAACCAGTTCAAAACCAGTTCATTCCATGCCGATTATATGTCTTAAATCTTTATTGGACAGGTTTTAACCGTTTTAAAGCGGTTCAAACAGGTTCAATCCAGTTCAAACCGGTTAAGTCCGGTTCAAACCAGTTCCGACCAGTTCATTCTGGATGAAAACAAGTTGAAACCGGTTTTTCCATGCCTATTATATGTCTTAAAGATTGATTCGACAGGTCTTAAGCGGCTTTAAGCGATGCAAACCGGTTCTAAGTGGTTGAAACCGGTTCAGTCAGGTTCAAGCCAGTTCCGAGCTGTTCATTATGGTTGTAAACCAGTTGAAACTAGGTTATACCATGCCGATTCTATGTCTTAAAGCTTTATTGGACAGTTTTTAACCGGTTTAAAACGGTTCAGACCGGTTTAATCCGGTTCAAACCAGTCCCGACCAGTTCATTCTGGTTGAAAACCAGTTGAAACCGGTTTATTCTATGCCTATTTTATGTCTTAAATCTTTATTGGACAGGTTTTATACGGTTTAAAGCGGTTCAAAAAGGTTCACTGTGTTCAAACCGGTTCTATCCGGCAAAAATCGCTTCCGTCCGGTTTATTCCATTCCGATTTAATGTCTTTATATATCTTTATAGGACAGGATTCTAGCTGCTTTAACCGGTTCAAAACGGTTCCATCCGGTACAAGCCAGTTCCGACCAGTTCATTCTGGATGAAAATCAGTTGAAACCGGTTTTTCCATGCCTATTTTAATTCTTAAAGATTTACTGAACAGGTTTAAACCGGTTTTAAGCGGTTCAAACCGGCTCGATCCGGTACAAACCGGTTTCATCCGATTCAAACCAGTACTGAACAGTTCATTCTGTTTCAAAACCAGTTCAAACCGGTTTGTTCCATGCCGATTTTATGTCTCAGAGCCTTATTGGACAGGTTTTTACCGGATCAATCCGGTTCAAACCGGATGGATCCGGTTCAAACCAGTTGTAAGCAGTTCATTCTGGCTGAAAACCAGTTCAAACCGGTTAATTCCATGCCAATAATATGTCTTAAATCTTTATTTGAAAGGTTTTAACCGGTTTAAAGCGGTTCAAGCAGATTCAATCCGGTTCAATCCAGTTCCGACCAGTTCATTCTGGATGAAAACCAGTTCGAACCGGTTTTAAGAGTTTGAAACCGGTTCAATCCGGTTCAAACCGGTTCCTTCCGGTCCAAAGCAGTTCTCGCCAGTACATTCTGGTTGTAAACCAATTGAAACCGATCTATTCCATGCCGATTTTAATTCTTAAAGCTTTATTGGACAGTTTTTATCCGTTTTAAAGCGGTTCAGACCGGTTTCTTCCGTATCAAACCACTCCCAACCAGTTCATTGTGGTTGAAAACCAGTCCAAACCGGTTAATTCCATGCCGATTTTATGTCTTAAATCTTAATTGGACACGTTTTAAGCGGTTTTAAGCGGTTCAAACCGGTTCAAACCCCATCCATTCGGTTCAAAGTATTTCCGTCAAGTTTATTCTCGTTTAGACCAGTTCAAACCAGCTTATTCTTTTCCGATTTTATGTCTTAAATCTTTATTCGACAGATTTTAACTGGTTTAAAGCGATTCAAACCGGTTCATTCCGTTCAAACCGGTTCCATCCGGTTCAAACCAGTTCCGACTAGTTCATTCTGGACGAAAACCGGTTGAAACCGGTTTATTTCACGCCGATTTTGTGTCTTAAAGCTTTATTAGACAGTTTGCAACCGGTTTAAAGCGGTTCAGACCGGTTTATTCCGGATCAAACCTGTTCCATCCGGTTCAAACCGGTCCCGACCAGTTCATTCTGCTTGAACACCGGTTAAAACCGATTTATTAGATGCCGATTTTGTCTTAAATCTTTATTGGACAGGTTTTAAACGGTTTAAAGTGGTTCAAACCGGTTCAATCCGGTTCAAACCGGTTCCATCCGGTTCAATGCAGTTCCGACAAGTTCATTCTGGTTGAAAACCAGTTCAAACCGGTTTATTCCATTCCGATTTTATGTCTTAAATCTTTATTGGACAGGTTTTAAGCTGGTTTAAGCGGTTGAAACCGGTTCCATACGGTTCAAACCGGTTCCATCCGGTTCAAATCAGTTCCGACCTTTTCATTCTGCATGGAAACCAGTTGAAACCGATTTTTTCCATGCCGATTTTATGTCCTAAAGATTTATTGGGCAGGTTTTAACCGGTTTTAATCGGTTGAAACCGGTTCAATCCAGTTCAGACCGGTTCCATCGTTTCAAACCAGTTCTGACCGGTTCATTGTGGTTGAAAACCAGTTGAAACCGGTTTATTCCATGCCGATTTTATCTCTCAAAGCCTTATTGGACAGGTTTTACATGGTTCAATCCGGTTCAAACCGGTTTCATCCGGTTCAAACCAGTTCCAAACAGTTCATTCTGGTTGAAAACCAGTTCAATTTGGTTTATTCCATGCCGAATTTATGTCTTAAATCTTTATTGGACAGGTTTTAACCGGTTTTAAGCGGTTCAAACCGGTTCAAATCAGCTCCATCCGGTTAAAACCAGTCCGGATCAGTTTATTCTGGTTGATAACCAGCTGAAACCGGTTTATTCGATTCCGATTTTATGTCTTAAAGCTTTATTTGACAGGTTTCAACCGGTTCTAAGTGGTTGAAACCGGTTCAGTCAGGTTCAAGCCAGTTCCGAGCTGTTCATTATGGTTGTAAACCAGTTGAAGCTAGTTTATACCATGCCGATTCTATGTCTTAAAGCTTTTTTGCAGTTTTTAACAGGTTCGAAGCAGTTCAGACGGGTTTAATCCAGTTGAAACCAATCCCGACCAGTTCATTATCGTTGAAAACCAGTTGAAACCGGTTTATTCCATGCCGATTTTATGTCTTCAATCTTTATTGGACAGGTTTTAAACGGTTTTAAGCGGTTCAAACGGGTTGAATCCGGTAAAACCGGTTCCATCCTTTTCAAAGCAGTTCCGACAAGTTCATTCTGGTTGAAAACCAGTTCAAACCGGTTTATTCCATTCCGATTTTATGTCTTAAAGATTTATTGGAGAGGTTTCAACCGGTTTTAAGCGGTTCAAACCATATGAATACGGTTGAAACCGGTTCCATCCGATTCAAACCAGTTCCGAGCAGTTAATTCTGGTTGTCAACCAGTTGAAACCGGTATATTCCATGCCGATTTTATGTCTTAAAGCTTTATTGGACAGTTTCTAACCGGTTTAAAGCGGTTCAGACCGGTTTAATTTGGTTTAAACCAGTCTCGACCAGTTCATTATGGTTGAAAACCAGATCAAACCGGTTGATTCCATGCAAATTTTATGTCTAAAATCTTTATTGGACAGGTTTTAATCGGTTTTTAGCGGTTCAAACCGGTTCAATCCGGTTCAAACCGGTTCCATCCGGTTCAAAGCAGTTCCGACAAGTTCATTCTGGTTGTAAACCAGCTCCAACCGGTTTGTTCCATTCCAGTAGATAACTTGCCGATTTTATGTTTTAAATCTTTATTGGATAGGTTTTAACCGGTTTCAAGCGGTTGAAGCCTGTTGAATCCGGTTCAAAAGTGGTCCGTCCGGTTCAAACCAGTTCCGTCAAGTCCATTCTGCATGAAAACCTGTTGAAACCGGTTTTTACATGACGTTTTTATGTCTTAAAGATTCATTGGACAGGTTTTAACCGGTTTTAATCGGTTCAAATCGATTGAATCCGGTTGAAACCGGTACGATCCTGTTCAAACCAGTTCTGACCAGTTGATTCTGGTTGAAAACCAGTTCAAACCGGTTTAATCCATGCCGATTTTATGAGTGAAAGCCTTATTGAACAGGTTTTAACCAGTTCAATCCCGTTCAAACCGGTTCAATCCCGTTCATTCCAGATGCAACCAGTTCATTCTGGTTCAATCCAGTTCAAACCGGTTCATTCCATGGAGATTATATGTCTCAAATCTTTATTGGACAGGTTTTAAACGGTTTTAAGCGGTTCACACCGGTTCAGTCGGGTTCAAACTGGTTCCATCCGGTTCAAAACAGTTCCGACAAGTTGATTCTGGTTCAAAATCGGTTCAAACCGGTTTATTCCTTTCCGATTTTATGTCTTAAATCTTTATTGGACAGGTTTTAATCGCTGGTAAGCTGTTGAAACCGGTTCATTCCGGTTCAAAACGGTTCCATCCGGTTCAAACCAGTTCGGACCAGTTCATTCTGGATGAAAGCCAGTTAAAACCGCTTTATTCCACGCCGATTTTATGTCTTAAAGCTTTATTGGGGAATTTTTAACCGGTTTAAAGCGGTTCAGACCGGTTTAATCCGGTTCAAACCGGTTCCATCCGGTTCGAAGCAGTCCTCACCAGTTTATTCTGGTTGAAAACCAGTTAAATCCGATTTATTCCACGCCGATTTTTTGTCATAAAGCTTTATTGGACAGGTTTTAACCGGTTTTAAACGGTTCGTACCGGTTCAATCCGTTTGAAACCGGTTCCATCCGATTCGACCCAGTTCCGTCCAGTTCATTCTGGTTGAAAACCAGTTGAAACCGGTTTATTCCATGCTTATATTATGTCTTAGAGCATTTATTGGAGAGATTTTGACCAGTTTTAAGGGTTCAAACCGGTTCAATCCGGTACAAACCGGGTCCACCCGGTTCAAACCAGTTCCAACCAGTTTATTGTGGTTGAAACCAGTTCAAACCGGTTTATTCCATGCCTGTTTTATGTTTGAAATAATTATTGGAGTGGTTTTAACCGGTTTTAATCGGTTCAGACCAGTTAAATCCGGTTCAAACCAGTTCCGACTAGTCCAGTCTTGTTGAGAACCAATTCAAGCCGGTTTACTACATGTCGATTTTATGTCTTAAAACTTTATTGGACAGGTTCCAACCCATTTTAAGCGGTTCAAACCGGTTCGATCCGCATCAAGCCAGTTCATTCTCTTTGAAACCAGTTCAAACCGGTTCATTCCAGGCCAATTGTATGTCTTAAAGCTTTATTCGACAGGTTTTGACCGTTTTTAAGCGGTTCAAACTGTTCAAACTAGTTCCGACCAGTTCATTCTGGTTGATAACAAGTTGAAATCGGTTGATATCATGCCGAATTTATGTCATAAAGCTTTATTGGAGACGTTTTAACCATTTTCAAGTTCTTCAGACCGTTTCAATCCGGTTCAAACCGGTTCCATGCGGTTCAAACCAGTTTCTAGCAGTTCATTCTGGTAGAAAACCAGTTGATTCTGGTTTATTCCAGGCCGACTTTATGTCTTAAAGCTTTGTTGGACAGATTTTGACCGGTTTTAAGAGGTTCAAACAGGATCAATCCGGTTCAAACCGGTTTCAGCCGTTTCAAACCAGTTCCAACCAGTTTATTCTGGTTGAAACAATTTCAAACCGGTTTCTTCCATGCCGATTTTATGTCTTAAAGCACTTCTTGTACAGCTTTTAACCGGTTTTAAGCCGTTCAATCCGGTTCAAACCGGTTCCATCCGGTTCAGACCAGCTCCAACCGGTTCATTCTGGTTTAAGACCAGGTCAAACCGCCCTATTCCATTAGGATTTTATGTGATAAAGCTTTATTTAATAGATTTTAACCGGATTTTAGCGGTTCAAACTGTTTCAATCCGGTTCTAATCCGTTCCATCCGGTTCACACCAGTTCTGACCAGTTCATTATGGTTGAAAACCAGTTCAAACCGGTTTATTCCATGCCGATTTTATGTTTTAAATCTTTATTGGACAGGTTTTAAACGGTTTTATGCGGTTCAAACCGGTTCAATCCGGTGCAATCCTGTTCCATCCGTGCAGGTGAAAACCAGTTCAAACCGGTTTATTCCATGCCGATTTTATGTCTTCTAGCTTTATTTCACAAGTTTTTACCATTTTTAAGCGGTGCAATCCCGTTCAAGCAAGCTCCATCCTGTTCAAACCAGTTCCTTCCAGTTGATTCTGGTTGAGAACCAGTTCAAACATAATGGAACCAGATTGAACCGGATTGAACCGGTCTGAACAGCGAAGAACAGGTTGAACCCTGTCCGGAAATGATTTAAGACATAAAATCTGCATCGAAGATACCGGTCTGAACTGGTTGTCAAAAAGAATCAACTGGTCGGAACTGGTTTGAACCGGATGGAACCGCTTTGAACCGGACTGTACCGGCTTGAATCGCATAAAACCGGTTAAAATTTGTCCAATAAAGATTCCAGACATGAAATCGGCATAGAACAAACAGGCTTGAACTGGTTTTCAACCAGAATGAACTGGTCGGAACTGTTTTGAACCGGATGGAACTAGTTTGGACCGGAATGAACCGGTTTACCTTGTCAAATAAGGATTTAAGACATAAAATCAGCATGAGATAAACATGTTTGAACTGGTTCTCAACAAGAATCAACTGATCGGAACTGGTTTGAACCTGATGAAACCGTTTTGAACCGGATTGAACCGGTTTGAACCACTTAAAATCGGTTTCAACCTGTCCAATAAAGATTTACGATGTAAAATCGGCATGGCATAAACCGGTTTGAACTGGTTTTCAACCAGAATCAACTTCTCGTAACTGGTTTGAACCTGATGGAACCGTTTTCAACCGGATCGAACCGCTTTGAACCGCTTAAAACCGCTTAAAACCTATCTAATAAAGATTTAAGACATAAAGTCGGCATGGAATAAACCGGTTTGAAATAGTTTTCAACCAGAATCAGCTGATCGGAACTTGTTTGAACCGGATGGAACCGTTTTAAACTGGATTGAACCGGTTTCACTCGCTTAAAACCGGTTCTAACCTGTCTGATAAAGATTTGAGACATAAAATCGGCAAGTTATCAACTGGTCTGAACTGGTTTGAACCGGACTGAACCAGTTTGAATCGGATTGAACAAGTTTCAACCGCTTAAAACCGGTTGAACTCTGTCCGATAAAGATTTGAGACATAAAATCGGCATGGAATACACCGGTCTGAACTGGTATTCAACCAGAATCAACTGGTCGGAACTGGTTTGAACCTTATGCAACCGGTTTGTACCGGATGAACCGGTTTGAACCGCTCAAAAACCGTTCAAAATCTGTCCAATAAGGATTCAAGACATAAAATCGGCATGGAATAAACCGATTTGAACTGGTTCTTAACCAGAATCAACTGGTCGTAACTGGTTTGAACCGGATGGAACCGATTTCAACCGGATTGAACCGGTTTGAGCCGCTTAAATTCAAACCTGTCCAATAAGGATTCAAGGCATAAAATCGGCATTTAATAAACTGGTTTAAACTGGTTTTCAGCCACAATCGACTGGTAGGAACTGGTTTGAACCGGATGATTCCCGTTTGAACCGGATGGAACCGATTTGAACCTCTTAAAACCTGTCCAGTGAAGATTTAAGGCATAAAATTCCCGTGGAATAAACCGGTTTGAACTGGTTTTTAACCAGAATCAACTGGTCGGAACTGGTTTGAGCCTAATGGAACCGGCTTGAACAGGATTGAACCTATCTGAACCGCTTAAAACTGGTTTAAACCTGTCCAATAAAGATTTAAGACATAAAATCGGCATGGAATAAACCGATTTAAACTGGTTTTTAACCAGAATCAACTGGTTGTAACTGGTTTGAACCGGATGGAACCGATTTGAACCGGACTGAACCGCTTTTAACCGCTTAAAACCGCTTAAAACCTGTCCAATAAAGATTCAAGACATAAAATCGGCATGGAATAAACCGGTTTCAACTGGTTTTTAACCAGCATCTACTGGTCGGAACTGGTTTGAACTGGATGGAACCGGTTAGAACCGGATTGAACAGATTTGAACCGCTTAAAGCCGGTTAAACCTGTCCAAGAATGATTTAAGACATAAAATCGGTATGGAATAAAGCATTTTGAACTGGTTTTCAATCAGAATCAACTGGTCGGAACTGGTTTGAATCAACTGGTCGGAATTGGTTTGAACCGATGGAACCGGTTTGAACCGGACTGATCCGGTTTGAACCGCTTAAAATTGGTTAAAACCTGTCCAGTTAAGATTTAAGAGATAAAATCGGCATGGAATAAACCAGTTGAAACCTGTCCAATTAAGATTTAAGACATAAGATCCGCATGGAATATACCGTTCTGAACTGGTTTTCAACTGGAATCCACTGCTCGGAGCTGGCTTGAACCGAATGGAACCAGTTTGAACCGGATTGAACCGGTCTGAACAGTTAATATCCGGGTGAACCCTGTCCGGTAAAGATTTAAGACATGAAATCGGCATGGAATAAACCTGTTTGAACTGGTTTTCAATCAGAATCAACTGGTCGTAACTGGTTTGAAACGGATGGAACCGGTTTGAACCGGACTGAACCGGTTTGAACCGCTTGAAACCGGTAAAACCTGTCCAATAAAGATTTAATACATACAATCGGCATGGAATAAACCGGTTTGAATTGGTTTTCAACCGTTATCAATTGGTCTGAACTGGTTTGAACCAGATGGAACCGGTTTGAACCGGATTGAGCCGGTTTGATCCACTTAAAACCGGTTGAACCCTGTCCGATAAAGATTTGAGACATAAAATCGGCAAGGGATACACCGGTTTGAACTGGTTTTCAACCAGAATCAACTGGTCGGAACTGGTTTGAACCGGATGGAATCGGTTTGAACCGGATTGAACCGATCTGAACCGCTTGAAACCGGTTAAAACCTGTCCAATAAAGATTCAAGACATAAAATTGGCATGGAATAAACCGGTTTGAACTGGTTTTTAACCAGAATCAACTGGTCGTAGCTGGTTTGAACCGTATGGAACCGATCTGAACCGGACTGAACCGGTTTGAACCGCTTTAAACTGGTTAAAACCTTTCCAATAAAGATTCAAGGCATAAAATCGGTATTTAATAAACCGGTTCAAATTGGTTTTCAACCAGAATCAACTGGTCGGAACTGGTTTGAACCGGATGTGACCGGTTTGAACCAGATTGAACCAGTTTGAACCACTTCAAACCGGTTAAAACCTGTCCAATAAATATTTAAGACATAAAATCTTCATTAAATAGACTGGTTTGAAGTGGTTTTTAACCAGAATCAACTGGACGAAACTGGTTTGAATCGGATGGAACCGTTTTGAACCGGATTGAACCGATTTGAACCGCTTAAAAGTGATTAAACCTGTCCAATAAAGCTTTAAGACATAAAATCGGCATGGAGTAAACCGGTTTGAATTGGTTTTCAACCGGAATCAACTGGATTGAACCTGTATGAACCGCTTAGAACCGGTTAAAATCTTTCAAAAAAAATTTAAGACATACAATCGACATGGATAAAACTGGTTTGAATTGTTTTTCAACCAGAATCACCTGGTCGGATCTGGTTTGAACCGGATGGATCCGGTTTTGAGCAGGATTGAACCGGTTTGAACTGCTGAAAACAGGTTAAAACCTGTCCAATAAAGCTTTGAGACATAAAATCGGCATGGAATAAAACGGTTTGAACTGTTTTACAACCAGTATGAACTGGCTGGAACTGGTTTGAACCGGATTGAACCAGTGTGAACCGGTCAAAACCGGTTAGAACCTGTCCAGTTAAGCTATGAGACATAACATCGGCATTTAATAAACCGGTCTGAACTGGTTTTCAACCAGAATCAACTCGTCGGAACCTGTGTGAACGTATGAAACCGGTTAAAACCTGTCCAATAAAGTTTTCAGACATAAAATCGGCATGGAATAAACCAGTTTGAACTTTTTTGGAACCAGAATCAACTGGTCGGAACTGGTTGGTACCGGTTTGAGCCGGACTGAACCGGTTTGAACAGCTCAAGACCGGTTAAAACCTGTCCAATAAAAAGTAGTTCTATTTAAATAGCTTTGTAAGCCAATTCTCAAATGGAATGTTTACTTTTTTTAACACTGAAGGCAACATAAACAACGTCACTGGGTATACTGGTTGGAAGAATATGTAATTACAATAAGATGTGAGATGTCATAAAAACAAAGAAACAAAATGAAAGTTTCTTTTTCAGCAGGCTAATAGGATCAGGGATATCTGCCCAAAAATGTCAGGTTTGAGACATTTCTCTGCTTAAAACCTGAATGTTACCACGTTTCTACTAACTGCGTATCTTGTACAAAAACAACCACTGGAACAGTGTGGGAAATACGATATTTGTCGGTATACAGGGTTTCTCTGATGTGGCCAAAGTATATATTAGACACCCCTTTGAATATAATGGGCCTCATCCATCGGAATTTTGGCCCTGTATACAGGGGCTTGGATTGATATGTGGAAATAAGCACATGAGAACCTGCCAAGACCCGGGTTAACATTTTGGTAAGGAAACGTGCATTTCATACTATTTCTAACTTTACTATTTTTATTTTACTATAATTTAAAACAAGGTGTTTTTAAAGTCCGTTGACATCAGTTTTAATTAATATTTTAGAGTATACGATGCTTTCAGCACTCAGCAGCATTGAATTTGGTGGGTGAGTGTTTACCATGTCAGAGGATTGGTTTTGGCTAATTATTGTGAGCTTGACATGTTTATATAAATTGAAGTTATTTGAAACGAGCCATCATCATGAAATCATTAAGCTATAATATTTAAATCACATGGCAGGAAGATACATCGGATGATCGGTTTATTTATGTTTAACGTTGTTGGTCGTTGCTTTTATTGCAAATTTAAAAGTTTCCTGTTAGGTCTGTGTGCGTTGACTAGTCTTTTAAAACCTACGTCACCAAGTTTTAACAGTTCTTACTTTAGATTTTAATTAGAAGTTGCAAAGGTAGCACCATCTTTTTTATTAATACGAGTAGCTTGAAATAATGTTTTAAAAATTATTTAATAGCTGTCTAAACCGTAATTTGCACAAATAATGCTATTACATAGAGGAGTAAAAATGCTTATTTTATCACAATATGCACAAAGAAAATTGTATTCCTTTTTTGCTTCAAAAAATGGCACTGGAACCGTACACTGAAATGTTTTGCCAAGATGCCTAAACCAAATTTGATATGTTGATAAAGATAAACTGTTTATAAAATTCTTTTTTCTCAGTCTTCACAAAATTATATTTTCTGTGCCTTTTACACTAACTTTTTTAATTTTTTGTCTCTTTTTTTTTGTCAGTTTAAGACAAAAATTGTGTAAAACAGATGTAATTATAATATGGTGTGATAATTCAATGAAATTTGCTTCACATTGAGTTTGACTGGAACAAAATTTTCAATAACAGTGTTTCTACCACTTATGTAGAGAATGTTACAACTTGGAGTGTTTCTGCCAGTTCTATGGCACTGTAAAGAAAAGTGATTAATTGATATAATTGTAAGCGTTTTCAATGCTATAAAATTGTTTATTGTAGGTTATGGTATGTAAAGTTGAACTCTATATGTTGTATTTAAAGGCATACAATTAAAATAGATTAATATAGATTTACAACGGAAGTAACATCATTATACTGTTATAATAGATGATCTACTTCCTATGTTTATAATTTGGTTCATTTACCATTATTATTGAACACGTGTTTATTTTGAAGAATGCATGTTTTAAAATACTAATTAAGCATGTCATTTACACTTAGAAGTGAAGATGGTGGATGTTAGCCTAATTGTGGACATTTATGTTCATGGAAATTCAAGTTTCATCAAGTGTTTTTGGCTTTAAAATTTAAATTGGAAAGGGTCTAGTACAGCTGGTTTATATCTTTAAGATGAGCCTATTTTTTGGCTATGCAAAGGAAATCACAAAGGGTCTAGTACAGCTGGTTTATATCGTTAAGATGAGCCTATTTTTTGGCTATGCAAAAGAAATCACAAAGGGTCTAGTACAGCTGGTTTATATTAACCAGATGAGCCTATTTTTTGGCTATGCAAAAGAAATCACAAAGAGTCTGGTACAGTTGGCATGTCTCTTCAAGATGAGCCTAGTTTTTGGCTATGCAAAGAAAATTGCAAAGGGTCTGGTACAGTTGGCATGTCTCTTCAACAAAAGCCTATTTTTTGGCTATGCAAAGGAAATCACAAAGGGTCTGGTACAGTTGGCATGTCTCTTCAAGATGAGAATGTGTGTTTGTCTTTGTAAATGAAATTACAAAAGAGTCTGATACAGTTTGCTTGTTTGAACATTGCTATGGTGGTGTTGCAAGCTTGGAAAGTAGGCACAGAACTACACATGTTTGTATGAAAAGAGGAACATTGTCATAGCTATTTGAGGCTATTGCTAGGTTTGCAGACTTTTCAGTGTTTTCTTTGACCCTCATTTTTGAGCCAGAGACCCCCAAATTCTTAATTTGACTCACATTTCAGACATTAAGGTTAGTGTTTTACTCAATCTGAACCCCATTTCTGACACCAACTGGATTTTTGACTCTAAATCTTGCATCCATAGGAGAAACACTGCATTAAAACAAAAACTGGATACAAATCGACAGAGATAGCAATCTCCGCCATCATAAAAAGGACGTTGTAGCAGTTGCTTTGAAATGATGCTAATATTCATGCACATTAATTTTTCTCAGTTTTACTGAATCCGTCTTCATCTTTTTCATTTATAAAAGTCTTGAAATCTGCACAGCAACCATTTTTCTTATTACGTCCCCTTTTGAGACATTTTCTCACCTGTTCTGACTAAATGGATGGTGCCATTTTCTTCTGATTTTCAAAGACTTTATTTCTGACTTTTCTTCTTCTCTATATGAGTTCTCTTGGACATCCTTCACTCTGTCACTTACTTTGTCTGCATCTTTGGTAAAGCTTACCAGGATGTGTAGACCACAGTAAAAAGTGTAACTTGTTTTGGATATAATCTTTCACTGTGAATGAAAGAACATCCAAGTTAGAATGTACTTTGGCAGAATTTCTTCCGTGTATGCCTTTTATATTGTTTCTTTTCAGTTACAGATGTTTCAGAGATAGTGTTATTTCTTTTCAGTTTCTTTTCCTTGTGTTTTTTGTTTGTAACACTGACATTCTTTTTCAGGGTTTGCAGGCAAGTTCAGATG
>JAECUM010031304.1:0-19012 GCA_016617855.1 Megalonaias nervosa | reverse complement strand
TACTTTTAGAAAGAGGGCTTTTCTTAATATAACTACTCACTTTCTTGCTTCGTTACAAAAATTCACAGTTTCTGACCTACATTATTAAATATTTAGGCTAAATCTCCTATCACACAATATTTAAACTTTGTATTCATTATATTATATATTTTCCTGAACCTATTTGCCCAATTATTTACGAATACAGACAGTTTAATGAAATGGTATATCATATACGCAGCGATGTCCGCCATTACAAGTTCATTTACGGTTTCAAACTGATTTTATACAGAAAATACGCAAATACGGCCGTTAAAATCTCCATTTATTAAAAAAAAGAAATAAATTAGAAAACGCTCTTCACCGATCATATTTTTTAAAAGCAAATTACTATTTGCATATTGATGTTTAAATTTCGAAACAGAATTTGGTATATTTTCATCATAAGCACAGTGTGCCAAACTTCATGAAATCAAGCAGTGATATCTTGCTCCGCTAGGGGTTAATGGTCAGTTAGCTGTTAAAACTTGCATGTGAATGTGCTAGAATTTCTTTGTCGCCGTAAGCTGATTGGTATCAACACCACGTAAATACATTTGGCCTTGGGTTACAACAGTGCCAGAACTTACTGGCTACAGTGAGGGGGCATCTCAAAGTCGCAATCTATAGACATTTTACATCCGAAAAATCACAGGCCGAAGTCGTTTTCGCTTTCCTAACAGAAGGCGGCGAAGTTTACGTTTCTCAGGCGACTTTTTCGCCCACTTCGCCTGGTAGCATGACCCCTGATATATACACACACACACACACAGATTTGACTATTGTCTACAGTAGGATTTCTTTAGCAACTTGATGATTACTATTCGGCCATTTTCAATCAATTCAAAAATTTGAATACGAAAATTATTCTGAATGGGTAATTTATAAATATTTGAAGAATGATTAAAAATGCTTCTAGTTTTTTCTTAGCTCGAGTTCTTACAGGATTTACTGTATATGTCTTATATTACCAACAGTTAATTTTACCTACCAGTCTATAGTGCTTGTGCATATGAAAATTGATCCGTTCACCATTGAAGTTCCAGGCATAAACATAGTCAATGATCCCAGGTATCGTTCCTTGGCATCTAAGAAAACCTGTCGTGTTCACTAACACCTGTTCATTTACAGGGCCAACAGAGATTGCAGAAGAAGCTATAGATAAAAGCAGTACAAAATATTAAAACGATTTTTCTTTGAGAGTTATATCATTTGTTAAAAAAATTCTGGAGAAAAAAAGTACAATATAATCTTTAGCCTTCTAATAAATATATTTCATATAAACTTTGCAAAATTTTCTACAACAAAGGTCAAATCAGAGTATAATTTAGACAACTGGTCTCATCTTAAGTTTTTGTTCATAAAAATAGCTAGTTAAACTCAATTTGTGGCAGTAAAACCTCCATCACCTTCCAAGAATCCTCATATACAAAAGCAAAATCACCTATTTAAATTTCTCATACCCTCAAAGCTCTAATCCCCTCTTGAACATAATTATGAATATGTTGCCACAAAAATTTAAAAATGGTAATATGTTTAAAATCAAAAAATTTGTTGAAAATTAATCGAAAATATATTTCATCAAAACTATCGTTAAGACATTAATGACAGTACATGTACATTGTTAAGGCAAAACTACTGCTAACTGTGATCCATCCATCAACATTAACAGGTGTGTTAGAATGGCAGCATTTCCACCAAATTGAAGGTCCTGCTACTATAACTGTACAAAGACAACTGTTCAATTTTTAGTCTTGCTCTAGTTCAAGCATATAAAACATACAAGATAATAACTATAGTTCAAGCATATAAAACATACAAGATAATAACTATAGTTCAAGCATATAAAACATACAAGATAATAACTATAGTTCAAGCATACGATATATGCAAGATAATACATGTAGTTCAAGTCTATGATACATGAAAAATAATACCTATAGTTCAAGTCTATGATACATGAAAAATAATACCTATAGTTCAAGTGTACGATACATGCAAAATAATATCTATAGTTCAAGTGTGCTATAACAGTCGGAGTTTTATAGTCTTTACTGTAATTGATGACGGTTTGTGAAATACTATAATCAACGACATATAAATCCACCAGAATTACTACATTACACAACTGATTTTTGTTATTCATCAAGTGCGTTTTTCAAATTGGAACACAAATAATTACTGAAAAAATATAAAGGTTGCTGGAACTATCAGCTGATTACGGTACATACAATGTGTACATGTCTGACCTACTGACGATTTTGATGGATGCATTTGCTAATTTGACATGATAAAGAAACGTTTTACAGATTTGGGGTGTTTGAGGAGATCATATTCGAATACCAGAGATGATATTTGATAGATGTCATCGATCCTTATATAAAATACTGGGCTTCATTTGATCCATCACCTGTAGCTTTCGTAGGTCGCTGCCATTACTGTTTAAAATTCACCGAGCATGTGCAAGATAGGTCGGGTATAGTACATCTGTACGGAGAGCGATATTTACCAAATTATGGTTCAGGAATGGATTTTCGATAAAGTTTCAATAAAGTATTTTTTCTGACGATGATTTCAACAAATATATCTTTTTGGTTGGAAATAATTATTATTTTTGCATAGATTTATAGTCTCAATACTAGTTGGGATTTTCCATCAATTTTCCAACTTCTCCAACATCCAACACTTTTCCAACAGTATTCGAACTTTCAACGGTTTTCCAGCAAATTTCCGACTATACGGTATTTAAGGCCCGGGAAATTTTGAATCGATAGCCAGAACGCCAGAACGCCGGTGTGCAAGCAAGGAGGCAAGAGACCATCCAAAGCCCAAATTCGTTGGGTATGTACAGCAGTATGTAACAGCCAGAGTCAATATAGCAAGACATGGGTGTCTACTTTAATTTATTTTAGTTGCTTATATAATTTATTTAATATTTCTCTTGCAATTATTTTTAATGCATTAACAATTTCGTTAGTTAAAGAATTTTAAGATACTCATAGCTAATGCTGTAATTTCAGTATTTAAAGTAGAACTTAAATTTATCTTATTATTCTAAAATAACAATTTCTTCACTTCTAATATTTCATCTAGGATCCATTTTCATAAGTTTGAGACATTTATATATGTGACAGTTAGTTCATGTTCTTTGAGAAGATTTGTTTGCAACTCCCAGTGTATAACAGTAAAAGAGTTCACAATGACGTCAGGATACACTGTAATTAGAAAACTTCGCTTGGGTGATCATTGGTGACATTTTCTCACCACATATCGCCTCATTCTAAGTAATCGTGTGTGCTAATTGAATAAGTCCAATTTCTCTTTACATACCACACTATTGTTAATATTAATTGTGCGTGGTCAATGAATGAGCTCATTTTCTCTTCACATACTACGCTTTTACAAGTATAGATTGTGTGATTAGTTGAAGAAAACTAATTATCTCCTCATATCACACCTATTCAATTCTATAAATGTATGTGTGATCATTGAATGTATATATTTATCTTCAAATATCACTCTTTCTTAGACTGAAACTCTCGATCTGATGAACTTACATGCGTTTGTAGGGCAAACATAATTCCCCCACCCAACCCACCCCCGAATACCACATCCAACTTCAAGTAGTCTTGAGTTAGGACGCCGTCTAAGGGACACAACTCTTTTCTGTTGAGACAGTTATGGGATAAGTGGTCTCCCTTAATCTACTGCAGTCATGTTAACTCCCGTCAATATTATCTACTAGAATCCTAAGTGATACAAGTCGTTTTCTGCCCAAGACTGTGTATTATATGAATAAAGACAATCTTCTCAATAGTACCCCCCACCCTTTTTTGCAGCCAGTAAGCAATAATAAGTTAAATAGGAGTCAAGTCACACAGATACAGGAAGATGGCAATATTTTCCCCTGTATATCAGTGACTGCAAGCAAGGATAAAGGTCAACCATGTGAGAAGGATACCTAAATGCCAGACCTGATGCCAGAGTTTACATCATCATCATTGTGACGTGCTTCCGTGAATCTAGGTGATTGCTGAATATTCAGTTTATTGCTGTACAATGTATTTGAAACTTGCATCTTGAATAAATATGTTTAGTATGCATACAAAAGTCTGACTCTGTCATGCTTTTAATTAAGTTTATTGCATAAGGTGTTTTTAGCAAATAAAGCATCAGTGGTGTCTAGGGTTGTCATATAAAAAAGTGATGGAGAAATAAAGTACCTAACGGCTGTTGTTTTATGTTCATTTTAAGTAGACGCAATTCTTGTACAGCCATCCACAAATGAAATTATTTATTTTTTGCAGCCGACACATTTTCTTTTAAATAATTCTCTAAATTTGCTTAATAGCCTATAATTACTAATATGACAATGAAATATCCGGGATATAAATTGCATCTACTTAAAATGAACATAAAACAACAGATGTCGTTATCGCTCGTCGATTTCTAGGTCAGTAAAGATATTTTCAAGCATCCGCAACAAGTTGAAATAAACTAGTTGAAACATAATAAATTTAAAGGTTTAATTCCTGTAGAAACAGCCATGTAAAGTTTTGCAAACGCAACGGTTTTTATGTTTTATTTGTTTGTCTTGTCTATGTTTTGTATTTGCCTTTGAAAAAGACTCATTAAGAGTCGAAAGCGCTCAGGCTAGTTAGATACTAGTTTTGCACTGTTCGTTGTCAGTTTATTGCAGTTATCTTAATCAATCCCTGACCAACGTGATCCCTTGCTGGATCCAGTGTATTTGAAAGGACTGTTATTCGCCATATGATTTGTATTCTTTATATATATATATATATATATATATATATATATATATATATATATATATATATATATATATATATATATATATTAGGTAATCCATCATCTGGTTACACAGAGGAAGAAAAGATGTGTTATCACCCTATCCACTCAAGAAAAAAACTGGGGTGTTTATTGAGACTGGTAGGGAAGAGAATGGAGTGATATAATTATTTATATTACCTGTAACAGTCAGTGTACCAGTGCTTGAATTTGAACCATACATGTTCTCCGCCATACAAGTGTAAGTTCCAGAATCTGCCATGTTCATGTTTGTGATGAACAGATTCCCATTTAGTAATTTGCGAATACGTGATGTTGTGTCTCCGTTTTGAAGATTCAGCGGGATTCCATCTTTGGACCAGGAAAAAGTTGGATATGGAGCAGCCTCTGGGACACAAATGATAGTAACATTTCCTCCAAGTGCTCCAATCTGATTCTCATCTAATGGCCTTTTCTTAAAGTTAGGTGCAAATCCTGCATGAAAGTAACAGTGTGAAGCTATTAAATATTGATAAATGAACGACACATATCTTCAACTATGAATTAATCGGGAATTATAATAAGTATTTTCTCCAGTTTGTCCTCTTTCTACTTCAGCTGATATTTCGCCAGCAGTATTTAAAATAAAGTCTTATATATGTGGGGTTTTGTGACGCCAACATCCATTGTTTTGCTGTTTGCCGTACAGACTGCCTCATTCGATGTTACGTGAATGATTCCATTTTTTTTCCCCACCAGGCGCACTACGATTTTGAAATAAAAAAAGTCACTAAACGAATATAATCTACAAAACTGTGTTGAAATATTTCAAGAATAACCCTTGAAAAATATTTTTTACAGCAGATAAGCAATTAATGTGGTCTGTTCTTTAAACATACTTAACGATTTTGCGAAGGATAAAGAAAGTTTTCACCTCATCTGAATGACAGATCACCCGATAAACTCAGTGTAAAATAAATGTTCTATAGTTGGAAAAAATGTGCAGTCTCTAAGGAGCATATAAAATTTAACCTCATAGTCAAAGCCACTTATGACCGAGTAGACACCTTAAAATAGTTTATTCATGCAGTATACGTCACATTTATCTCCATCTTTGGAACCGTCTGTATCAGGGACATATGGTTATGATAGGAGACTTGATTTCATTGACATACACTGTAAAACCAGAGGATGCGTTGAATACATATCAAAAGTCAGATATTTTGTTTGGATGTTTTAGTAACAAATATGATGATTTCTTCCAACATAATTTTGCAGTATTTGCAACACATATTTTTGCTGCTTCTAGATGAAGATGGATTCTTATGCCCGAAAGGTGGAACGAAATTTGGTTTCTGAGTGTACAATGTTTGTATTTGGATCTAAAGACTACATCATATTTGGGGTTAGATGAACTAAAAGATAGTTTGGTAGTATATTGAAAAATATACGAAAATAAGGCCAAAAGATATGATATCCTCCACAACAAGAACAATCGAACCGACGATACAGAGCTTTTTGGCATCATGAATATGAAGTAAACAACATAATTCAAACATTTAAGTTAATTTGTAGTTAATATTAAATTGGATATACTCTTTGATCTAGAGCAGGTCAAAACGTCGTACATATGTAATGATCAGTCAGTCCATGGACTGAGGCATTCCACTGTGCTGTTAATTTCGATGTTGAATAGAGTGAGTGACAATATGCTACCCTGAAGTACACCCATGTCATGAGGATAAATTTCAGAAAGGATGCTGCTACCTTAAGTCTAAAATTTCAATCTTTCAAATGTATTGGAGATAACGTTATGTAGGCAGTCCCTTAGAATAGGGTGAATAGTCATACATTATGACATACTTCCATATGGTGTTACAAGCCTTCTCAAAGAAAAGATGGCAACTATAAGTTCTTTCTAACGAAAGCTCTCTAATAAATGTGTCAAGTCTCACAAGATGACTATTGAGCTTCTGAATTAATACTGAATGCCTGATAGTAGATTTCTTGATTTTGATATATCAGAGTATTCTATCATTTATCCTCCATTGCATGTGTTTATTTTTCTTCCAATTCAAACTTGTTAATGATCTGGAACTATAGTTGGAAGGGTTAATTTTGATCCTTGCCAGGTTTGGGTAATAGTATCACCGTTGGTTCTTACCAATAAAGTGGGAAGTCGCCAGTTTTCAAAACTTTATTTGCATTGAGAGGTGTGTCAGGTAAGTGTTTCAAAGTTGGTATCATCCGGTCCTGCTTATGTGTCATGGATTCCATCAAAGGAGTCTTGTAATTTTCTGACAGTGAACTGTTTATTGTAATATTCAACGTGTGCTGACCTGAAACTTAGAGGAACCTCTTCTTTCAGGTTTTCGACAAATTGGAACTTTTCAGAATAATTTTCCTGTGAGATATATTCCTAGAATGTTTTGACCAATGCATTTGAGATTTCTGGTACCGTTGTAAAATTCATCAAATTTTCTTCAAATGTTGGATACAGCTGTTTTTATTTTGGCCAATGATTTTTCGAACTATATTCAACATGTACTTAATAGAGAAGAGAGAGTTCGGCTTAGAGACGTAGGGTTTCGATTCTCTCTCTCTCTCTCTCTCTCTCTCTCTCTCTCTCTCTCATGGTAAGATGAGTTTTACCTAGGTACATATGTTATGTATTCATATTTATGCTGTTGTATTGGCATTGAAAATCTTCAAAGACATTTTTTCCATTTGCTGATGATCTCTATGCACATATCCAATCATGGTTAGTTAACACGTTTCCAGAAGTATCTTTGTAAATTAGACTATTAGGTCCAATAATTCGTCAAAACGACCAGATCTAAGATATCAGATTTGGGATGGATAGCTTTTCACGAACATCCTAGGATTAGTCGAGTAATAGAGATGGATTGCAGATGGTCATATCGAAGGACGAGTGTGGCATGATGGAGGAAGGTATACGACTTACCATTATAAAGGCTAAAAATTTTCTGAAACAAAGTTTTCCCTCTCTCGTTGATATCTGTACAGCACCAAAATGGATGCTGGCCACTAAAGTAACCAAGTGAAACCAAAGATGTTGGAGTCTGTTCAATAAGATTGTCAAGATTAGATTGACTGATTGATTGGAGTGCTTCAAGGGAGGTATCAGAACAAAGCAAAGGAGATTTTATAGGGGAACATGAATGGCTATAGTCTGCAAAGTATTATTAAAATCAGCCAACACCTGTCACAACTTCTTCCTACACCATTTACTAAAGTGATCAAAGTAAAGAAGAGTATCATGAACCTGGTTTAATAAGCTAGTCGGTAAGTTCACAAATTTCCCAAAGGGTGTGAATAAGACCTATAAACACGAGACTTCCAACTATTTGGAAAAGCAACTGTGATCAGTGCATTTGCACCCACTAGACCGGACCAATCACAGCTGTATGCAGACCTGGAGTCTCTTATGGCATATGTACTGAATACAGCCAAGATGTTTGATCACCAGGCGTCATCAACAAAAAGGGCTTTGGCAAATACAACAACAACGGACTCCTCCTACTGATGCAATCACCAACACAGTATTCTGCCCCTCAAACCTCAACGTCTTTGATGCACCTGCTCTCCATGCACTAACATCTCACTACATAATCAGGAAAAGAGATACAGGATGTCTGAACGATCTAAGCCATGAGAAGAGCATAACACTGGACTGACCAGAGAATCAGAGTCTCTAAGCTCAATATCTGGATTCAGCCCACCAGGTGACCACAAGGCAACAAATGAGCCCAAATTGAAACAGGAAATTTTGAAACAGTCATTTGTTGAAAAACTGTGCAAATAACCAATAACAATTGATGCGAACTCTGAGAACGACGAGGAAAACAGGACATTCTTCAGAGACTGTGTAATTGGCTACATGCAAAACCCTTGCCCCCACCGAACGTAAACATTAAGATTGGTTTGATGAGAACTATGTTGATGCACGAAGTCTACTGAACGAAAAAACTGGACTCCAAAAGTCATGTTTAGAACAGTGCACTTCACCACCCAAGAAGGCAACCTTCGACAGCATCAAGCAGATTGTCCAATGCAAACTCATGGAATTGCAATACTCTTGGCTGACTAATACGGCAGGTAAAATTCAGTCCTACGCAGACAGGAATTTCCACGTAGACAGTCTATTGAGTATGCAACATGTTCTGCCTAGAAATTCGCACGAGAACTTTCTGAGCAAGACGATCCATTGTGATCATTCTGCCCACGTCTGGGACAGACTGGTTTCTTCTTTCAACTGAAATACCTCCATTCCCCGCCACCAAAAAAGAAATATTAAGAATGTACCGGTCAACAGGGTAATTTATGAACTTGGCTTTGATCAATGTGGCAAAGTGGCATAGTCGAATGAAATGATGTAAGTATTTATGGGAATCAACTTGCTATTAAGGTGAATGTTGGTTCTTTTCATTGTAAGACGTTCTGGGAACTGAGAGTTTTGAGCATCTTATCCTCACTGCGGCTATCGTAAACTTTAGATTGAAGAACACATCTTGACAAGTTGAAAGATTTGTGAGGAAATGCCTAATGAATATCTCGACAAATCGTTTAGAGCAAAGTAGATGGTCATAGTAAGCCTTGCGGCTTCACTCTTCAAATACTGGGGCAAAGCTAAGTTTTACTGAATGTCTTGACTGTCCAGCCAAGCCCTGAAGTGTTTTAGCTATTACACAAGGTGATAGCATAGTTAGCTTTTGGTTCTCATCACTGGATTCAATGATGAAACATCTTGGCGAATTTCCTCGATTCTGACCAGTATCTTCGAAATTCCTGGTCCTTTTGAGACCAGGCCTAACACTACTAGTTGAAAGTTTGGTTGATTTCCCATAACGTAAGATTATTATTTTGTCAGCTGTGCTTCCCACCTACTTTGGAGCACAAGATGGACAGAGAGATATACACATTTATTGCGTTTCTCGTGTTAAGGATACACAGGGAATATTCTCAAGCAAAGAAGAAACTTTACTCAAGTTACCTTTGCCACCACCCTAAGAGGTTATTTCCTTTGTAAGGTCTGAAAAACAACACTATGTTGATTAATTACATGGTCACTTTTTAACTGTATGCAAATCAATTAAATCGAGTATCTATCTATCTAAAGGTAGCCCCTTAATCATGGTGTAACTTGCCGAATAATAAGAGCAGGTAATCTTTGACCACGCATCTAGCTAGTTGTAACTATCCGAATAATCTGACCAGGTCCTTCTGACCACATGTCTAGCGGAAGCTGAAGCATAAGTAGCTGATTGCATTGGATCAGCAACCATCGGCCTCCCCTTTATTAAACTATCAGGATCCTCTCTCCCAACGACACGGTATGCAAGCCACAGCAAAATCGTTGCCTACACTCCGTTGCATCATCGTACCTGTTCTTCGTCTGCGAATCCCCATGGGGTCATCTCTGAAACAAGAGGTATTGATTTCCATCCAAAGCGGATGGCGGTTTTTTATGTTACTTTCTTTATCTTACATGAAAAGTCGAATCTATGATCCCTGTCAAGAAAGAGAAGAAACATTAAAGTTTGGTTTTCACTGACTTGCTCGGCTGCATAAGAAAAACTAATATGAGTGTATATGGGGTCATATAAAACATGTAGAAAAGTATTTGCATAACATATAGTGACCTTGAGAACAGCTTCTTGGGGATATAAATATTTTTACTACAAAGAAATTTTTAGAGGTAAAAAGTGACCTACCCAACACCCTAAGTTGGGCACTGCTGAAAGTTGTTCCATGCACATTTTCAGCAGCACACTGATACATCCCGTTGTGTTTAGCCGGGTCGAGACCCTTGATGATCATGACATTTTGGTTGATATCTATCTCCCCTTGTTTTACAGACACTACCTGTCCGTTTTTGAACCAAAGATAGTTTGCTGGCGGCACAGCACGTGCTTCACATCTCCAGGTAAGCTGACTACCAATATCCACGTGCTGATCTCTTAGTGGGAAGACAAAGTACGGCTTGGCTGCAACAGAAGATAAACTGTCTAATTATCTACCAATCCAATCTTTTTAGCAGACCGGTTGTTTCTAGTCTAGAAAAAGCTTGGCCACTTGTGAAAGTTACAGGAGCTCAGGCAGTGGCGTAACGAGGGTACTTAGTGCCCGGGGACAAAACATAAACTTGGCGCCCCCTTACTTAGCGCCCGGGGACAAAACATAAACTTGGCGCCCCCTTCGAGTGCATCTGAGATAACGAATAGTTGTATTTTCCTCATTTTGGCGCCCCTGGCACATGGCGCCCGGGGACAACTGTCCTCCCCCCCCCACGCCCTCCCCAAGCCACGCCACTGAGCTCAGGATCCTAAAAGCTAAGAAAAATGAAGATTCTAATATGCAGAACTTTCTTACAAGGAAAGCCCGGGCACTTGGAGTAATACGTTTCCGTAAAAGTAGCTCTTTTTGACCTGAATTTTGCATAATTTTGTTTGTGTTCATTAATAATGTCACCACGACATTAACTGCCTCTGATATTTTCTCATCAGATTGTTGATAAGCGCCACCTATGTCAGCTGAGATTTAGTACGATATTTTTCAATCCTGACTAATTTATACATTATTCTTAATGTTATAAAAGTTTGAAGATTAGAAACAAATATTGACAAAAATTTCAAATCAAGCTCCATGCGAATCCTATCACAGAAATTTCAGTCAATGTCACAACCAAAGAAAATTTTTAAAATTCATTCCACTAAATTGGACACTTATTGTCAATTGTTATGCCATGTTAATTAATAGCAAGCTAAACTCAGTTATAACACATGTGCACAAGAGCATGACGTTAGACAAGGTTAATATTGTTTTGTCTAGATCCTACACAGAATATAATGAAGATAAAACGGCAAGTTGCCAGTTTTGCTCATCTTCGGACGAGTCATGTCAGGATATAATTTTCTCTTACAGAGTATTGCTTTCATGTTTTTGTCACTTAAATCCAACAACTACACTGCACTTTTCAAGTTTATGCCATGCAGTAGATAAAGTCATTGGCATTTTGTTCATAAACGCCACTATGAAAATTATGTATCGTCTCACACAAGAGAATTGCAAATGAAGTTTACCTCTGTAAAAGATTCCTCCCCCCTAATTGATCCGAATGTGTAGTAACAATTACGTACTGAAATAGACCAATTAGAAGTGGGGAACCTACAATTAATAACTGGAATAGACCAATCAGAGTTAGGGAATACCATTCAGCAATCAACGTCATCAATTTTGAGACAATGTATCGTTTGCACGGTGTATTTAGGAAAAAAAAGCTGATGAATTTATTCGATGCCAAACAGGGCTAACCAAAGTTTACTATATACCTTGGACTACATCCGAAGAAATAACACTCAAGAAGGGAATTATCTGTAGGCATTACAAATCTACCAACGGGAAGCAAGGATGGCAGCCATTCGTCCCTGTCATTACTTTATATATTGTACGATTAAGTACAACATAACGCAGACACTATCTAATGTCAAGCTCCTGTACGCATGCACAATTACTCTTTTTTTCTCCCAGTTGGTGAAGAGACAGGAATTTAGGTAAAGATATATCTGAGTGGGCATAGGGTTTAGGAATGCTCTGGGGTTTTTTTAAAAGACTTACACTGGATCTGAAGTGAGAAAGCCTTTTCAGTAACAGCCACCGATGTTCGTGCAACATGACACACATAGTTTCCTCCATCCTCCAGCTCAGCATTGGGAATATGGAGTATACGTTTATGGTCAGTGTAATAGATCTTGGAGGGCAAAGGGAGACCCTCTCTTCTCCAACTGTACGTCAACGGCAACCTGGAGGAAGTTTATCATACAACTGTATTAGGGGCTAGCATTTTCATTTTTTGCGGCAGGGGCCTGGAAAAATATCTTCTTCTTATTTGAAGCAAAATAACACCATGTTATATTCATTACAGTATTTGAACAAAATGAATTATCTTGAGACAAAAGAGTATAAAATATCTCAGCTCGAAAGAAAATCGCAGCCCACCCACCCACCCACCTCAAATTAAATGGTCAGTACCTCATAATAGACGAGTTTGTTATATGTATGTTAATTGCTTTATATGTTGTCTTCTAAAAAGTGAGATGACTACGTTTACACTATAGCTGACAGTCTATACAGCATACTGACATTAGAAAGCTTGTTGATAAAGACAGGAAGTATTGACAATGAAGCCTATAATTTACTAGATACGCTATTAATGTAATAGAAAGGGACAATTTGAATGGGATGTCAACACCGGTTAAGACATTTTCAGAGAGAGCTAGTAACACACTGATTCAGCAAAGAAGAAATTATTTAGTGGGCTAGAAAAGCAACGTAAAAGTCAGAAAACAACTACTCTTATGAACATTAATTGCACCCTCCGACTGTAAGTTCCAGTCAGTTCAATCGTGAGAAAACTATACGAGTCCGAGGTAATCCACGCAAACATCTCAGGAATTTCTTCCCACGTCTGGTTGGCGGCACACCAAATTCAATGGATTTTTCCAAGACTATGCGCGTCAATGCCACGAAATATCATCAGCTTGTTACAGTTCTCAGAGTCGTCTTGGTGTTGTTACCAGTTCTCAACACCTTTTGAACATTTAACAAAAAATCACAACACGTCTGATCATCAGCCAATGGCACAATCACATACAACCGATCCCAGGTTAACCATCTCCTAACCATACCTAGCAACAGTTTAGTTTTTCCCTGATCACCCAGGTTCAATGATTTAATCACCATGCTTGGACGGTTTATGTGTTGCTTGTGTGGAGCAATCAATGATGGAAATATCTGCGAATTTTCTTTTGATGCCATTAAATAATTGTCTGTCGTATAATACAACCATGTCTTCATAGTGTGTGCAATGTCGATGTCGCGCCAAAACACGTACCGAAAATCCAACAAAAGTTCAAGCAGTTAATGGACGAGCAGCGATTATTGGAACTTGTGTTCGATGTGGAACAAAGACATTTACGTTCATCAGGAAAGCTGCAAATGATTTAAAACAGTTACTGGATACGGTGACATAGCGGCTGCATTAATAAGTTACCAGGAGTAGTATGGAATAAATATCCCAGTGAAAAGCATCTTCCTGGATACAATTACTGTGGACCTGGTACACGGCTTGATCTACGACTCGATTCTAATAACCAACCAAGGCCTGGCGAAGCACCTATCAGCCGCGTTTATGTTGCGTGTCACAGAATGACCTTGCATATAAAGCATCAAAGTGCCGATGTGGATCTGATCCATGACTTGAATGCGATTAATCCAGCATTGGGAGAACGAATCACACAACGGGTCGTCAAAAGCTGTATGAAAGCCAAGACTGCACTTGATGACACTCACTAAACACAAAATTTATGCTGATATAAACTAACAAGAAAACAAAAATGAACACAAAAAGCCGGACATTATCAAAAATACACTACAGTCTGCGTGGGTACTGGAGAGGTGAAGCTGCCATGGAACAGTTAGCCAGTGCAGCCAAGGTCACTCATGGGATTGCCTGAGCAAGGTTGGCCAAACAAGCACTGTGGCAAATTTATTTGCAAGTACCGAGAAATATTTCACGTGGTTGGTTCGATGTCCGAAAACCTAAAGAGATCCTTCAGGCTGATTAATATTTCTTCCACATGATCGTGTCCGTGATAAACAAGGTAAGTTAAGTACCTACAAAACGATTGTCGATGTGGCCAATAGATAAAAAGAAGCGCGGTGCCACTGACATCAAAAGATTTTGCAAGTGTCGCAGTTGAACTCGAGTGTATTTATGCACAATGACTATTCACATCGCCACGATGGTTAAAAGTGGATCCTGGCAAATAATTTCTCAGATCTGTGGCTGAGATGCTGGCCAAACACCATGTGCGAGTACGTGTCGAACATGTCAGTATACATCGTGACCAAGCGATTGTGGAATGATTTAATTATACTCTTACATAACGGTTATTCGGTCATCAGTACGCACATTAATTATTGATAAAGCCGGAGTGAGTAGCATTAGACATAGCAAAACTGAACGTTGAAGTCACGCGCACGACTGGAATAAAGCCAGCCAATACGACTTGACACATGACCGTCGTTGTTACTCAGAAAATGATTTCACAGCCAGAACCAACCGCTCGGAGACAAGTTTGTTAAGTATTTGTATGCACCTGGAGAATTGGAGGGTGGAAAAAACGTCGTGCCACTGACCCAGTATGGTTCGCGGATGTGTTTACACTCTCAAAACGGATTGATACTCAAAGAAAACAACACGTTACCATTAGGGTCATCGTCACCTGGTGGACCAAATCCTCCCAGCCGTGCATTTGTGCGAGAGGAATTGCAAGTCATTCCAGCAAATATGGAATTGCCACCAGGATTTATTTTGAGACGTAAACCAGTATCAATCGTATGTTGGTTTGCAACAGCACGATGACCAAAACCGTAAGTGTTGATTCCATCAGTGAGTATCCTTCGAGTGGGGACAAACTCACTTTGGTGCATCAGTTTACACACATGCGATGTTTCTTAGAACGGATCATATTTGTCATGTGTGCAAATTCAGGACGGTTTCGAATACACTCCAGGTACAGTTTGTTATAATTACCTGTGGAACACATTTTGACTTTTAAATGTTCTTGGGTCGGACCATAATCGAGTACACTTTGGGTTGCAGTCCCACATAATCTTCAAATGGTTTACCCTTGCATTCGTCTTTGAACTTGCCAACCACTCTTTATTGAAATTACTAAATAACGGATGTTCTTTCGAATACTCGCTGGTATCAAATTCGTTGACCAGAGTTGGTCGTTCCATGTCCTCGTACACAACACTGATGGTGATATACATCAGCAACGAGTCAGTGTGGGCTTACAGTATTTTGACCGTTCCTGATAAAATGGTTTTATCTGTCATAGTAAAATTCGTACATGAGCAGACAAGTCCAGCACAGACGAACCCACGTGGATTGGTTTTCCCAGCTTGCGATTTGATTTTTTACTGTGAACGGCAGTAATTCCACCATCAAAGATTGTCCTAGATTCAAAGACAACGTCCGCAATGAGCCGTCGAAGTTTGTCTTTCTCACTATCACGGACAAGATCGACTCGAATTTGTTTGCACAGATTTTCCATGGTTTTCTAAAACATGGCATCGTTCATGAGCTTGTACAGGTTCTTTTCAAAATCATTGGTGGCCTTTGTGCATAGGTCCGCATTCATCTGAATGTACTGGGCCATCCAAGCTGTTGATGAAAGTCAAGCACTCAATGGATTTTGGTCACACGCATACCTGTTCGCAAATACAACTTCAGATTTCGCACGTGCAGTACATAATTGTGTTGGATTCGAAGACTTGGCATCAGTTTGGTGCATACACTGTATCTGCAGCCAGACGCAACAAGATCGACCACTGATACGGAGATAACTATATACCGGTTCCCGACTGCGGTTCTGGGGCCTGCGGATAATCGTTGTGCGCCTAGTGTAAATGCTCCTGATATTCCAGATCAACTTTTTCAAAGAAGTATCCGTGGTCACCGTGAATGTTGGGATATTGCACGCGTTCTGTAGATCGGTGTGTGCAGGATCGAACCACTAAATTCCATCAACCGAAAGTGGCCGCCTCATAGTCCATTCATACAAATTATTTTAATCTAGATACATGATGTAATTGTTGAGGTCAGCGGGATTATGTCCGTCCACTTTTGGATTGTAGGCAAGAGCTTATTTGTTACTTGACATGGATATTCAGCCACGAAATGATCGCTCAAGAAACAGATGTTGCTCCATATTAGTGAGCAATTCAAACTCAGTTTTGGTTTTAGACAACAAAACGTCCCAACCCATACCCAGTTACGAGAAGCAATTGGCGGGAACGAGCTTGTACACATGCATGACGGTATCACAAAATTTCTAAACATAACTGCGAGCAACAACACATCAGTGCGCAGATATAGATTATGATATCTGCCCAAGTTATTGCACTAGAATTCTGACCAAACTTTTCTTGCATGTTCTTAATTTTCTTCTGTAATACCTTCGCGTGACAACGATGAATAAAACACTTCAATTGGTGGCAAATGAGTTTCAGCAAATTTGTCTCAGTCGTTCGTGTACTCGTAGAGATACACATCCTTTTTGTCAGCGGGTCTGTATTAGTTGGACAGAATCGACGAATGATTTTGAAATTTTCCGTCTTCAGTTTGCTTACTAAATTGTCCAAGGATACATTCATAAACTGTATCGAATCGATAAACTGCAATTGCTCCAGCCTAAACATCATCTATTTTTCCATGTTGTTGGGGATCACGCTTATCGGGGAGTTTGATGCTGTGGCCACTGCTTGCATTATTAAGAAGATTTAATACCCACGCTGGTTATGAAGCACCACAGGGATTTTGGTTTTGTTTGGAAATTTCTCATCTGCAAAATGCATGCCTTGTTATGGCACCTCTGTACGCAAGAGTGATGTGATAGTGATTATGAGCTTTGGAATCTGTTCTTTATCGGTCGAAGAATTTTGCTATTTGCCAGTGAAAGCTTTTTCACAAATCCAGCAGTGAGTAGCTGCGAAGAATTCACGAATGTAATTACCAGTCAGAATTGTGTCTGCTGTAACTTCGATCGATTTGAGACATACCTCAAATGTGTTTAGAGCGTTCTGGACACGATACAGGACAGGCGGCTCTATTCTACCATCACATTGAACTACAACATAACAAAATCCACATGGAATTTGTTCAGCAGCTTTCACTGTTTAGTCAGTCTCAGACGCATTTGAGTCCTTGATAGCGTCTCTGAAAGCAGAGCTTTTTACCGAAACATTCAAGCACTCAAAATCCGAGTAGATGATATAAGAGACTTTCATCTTTCCTTGTTCTGCAGTAAATTTGACAGTGGGTTTACCAAGCTCATGTATAATTTTTCGTTGTACCACTGCAGTAAAAGTCATGACTGGTGAGCAGTGTCTGAGTCTTAAATACATGCATGCAACGTCTACAAGGATAAGTTTTACCTTTGAACTTGCTGTGCCGGTTAAGCATCCGAGCATGTTCTTTATCCATACTTAGTATAATATTGATCCTTATTCTTTCATTTCACTCAGCAACAACAAATCAGTCTGGGTTTCATGGGAAATAGTGACAACGGATTAAAGCCGTTATCATAACTGAACACATGAACAGCTATATTTGCGTTAAGTGTTTCAGATTTCTTCAGTGTGGCTTTGGTAACCTTCACGGGAAATTCAGTATCACCAAAATTGAGTTCGCTCAACTGTTGCTGTTGTTTTCGAGACAAGTCTAGATTGTTAGTGACCGCATATAGCGCCGACAAAATTGCCCATTCAAAACATCTCTTGTCAAAGATTTTAACGTTTATAACTGACCTTGGCGGGACCCAGTCTGGTGTAGGTATGTAACTGGATCAATGAAACGGCTGATCCGGTGAGAAATGAACCGTGACTTGCTATACCATTCGAGAGTCCATCCCGATGGTGTATTTCTCCAGGGTTTCGAGAATCTTTTAAAAAGCGCTGTCAATTTCACTATTGATGGCACTGCTGTTTTTTCTGTTCTGGATGGCGCTGCTGTTTTTGCTGTTCGGGATTACGCAGGCACCACTGTGAACCCACGATGTAGTTTTTCTATATTTAGTCTTGTCACGACTAAATGTCATAACCAGAAGGTCACTAAGAACAATATTTGTTTCAACCCCAGTATTTCCAAAATTTTGTAACACCGTTACGATTCCAGGAATCATATTTGTCAATACTTGTCGAGCGTCTGTTGTCTATGTGGATGGAATAATTGCCACGTTGTTTTCCAATTCCCCACTGCGTTTTTGAAATTTAAATTTTGGTACTTGTGATTGTTGGGGGGTTTTTTTTGCACGATCATACTCTGCCATTTAAGTAGTAAAAGCAGAGGCGAGACGACGATTTTTTTCACTCTCAGTACGATGAAGGTTTTGTTCATACTCGTCTAATGCCGAAGGATGTCCTCTTTTCTTGCACCTCAGAGTATTTGGATATTATGTTCAAGTGTAAATTATCTTAGTTGTTTTACCGTTGTTTTTTTTGTTGGTAATTGTTCCTGTTGCTGTCGCAGTGGTAACCGGTGCTGATGATGATTTCTGTGCATTCAGTACAAATATGGGTCTCAATAACTCAAGTATGGCTGCTTGTCATGCAG
>JAECUM010031302.1:0-45471 GCA_016617855.1 Megalonaias nervosa | reverse complement strand
AAATAGTCCTAATAGTTCTATCACAAGTGAAAACTTAAAAGGAATGTACAATATTGGGAATTAAATTCCAAATAGTCCTAATAGTTCTATCACAAGTCCAAAAGTATACAGTGTTCTGAATGCTCTTCCAAATGAATTCCAATCTTGTATGTGCTGATGTACCAACAGCCTGGAATTTGTTGATGTGCTAACAGTCTTGATGTATCACAATGATATAATCCAGAACATCTTGAAAAAAATTCACAATAATCTAAAACTATTGACTTAGTCCAAAAGTATCAGTGACCATTTTGTAATTCCAATGAATAATTAATACAAAAATCCCACTCAAATTATTATTGAACACAACTATAACACGGATTCCACTACAAATATTAAGATCAGAATTAATAATTCTGTAAACAACCTTAATATATAAACCAAAGACACAATAAGAGGACCAGGATGAAGGTCAAAAGTTCATTTCCAGAACATTCTAACTTGCAAAGAAAGTCTAATCTTTTACAAATATTTTTGCCAAGAATGTAACAAAGATCATGTAGACCAGTAATTTCCAAGTGAAACCAATGTCCTGAACTCTGATCCAAGTAAACATGTTTGCAAAAAGGGTGGGTGTTTAGGACAAAGGTCAATCACATAATACAAATTAAATATACATAACAAAGCATACAGAGCAGCACCAACAAATTGATACATGCCAAAAAAGAGTATTACATATACAAGTAATCTGCCATGTTGGTCCTGGAGTTATGGGGGGAGTGCATTTGTGATACTTGACTTTGCAGTAATTGGTGCCATCTTATGCAACAAGTAAATACACATCATCTTCCCATTAGACAAATCATATCATAAACAGAAATTAGGCCCAAAAATAAATGTGTGTGTCTCCGGTGAGCCAACCATCCCTGTTTCACATTGCCAACCCTAGCACTTTTTCCCCCATGGTTTAAAAAAAAAATGGCATTAAATATATTTTTTCAAAAAATACTTGCCTACAATAATTTTAAAACCAGTGCAATAGGAAACACATTTTTTGTTTGGCCTTAAAGTAAAATTTAAACAGTTTCATTAAAGCCACTTGACACAGATGAAGTTTGTTTGAAGTTTGTTTATCTGTGGCATCTGATTACACGCAAACAGACCATTCTTTTTCAGTCTGTTTTGATGTACTGAATGAGTGGTGTTGCTCTTTTGATATATATGGTGTTGAAATCAATCAAGCAAGAAATGAATGGGTGAATTTAGCTACCTTTTTGTGGGTTAGGTGTGAAACTGCATATACTTGAGTTACAGACCTTACCTGTTATTATGTATTTACCTATTGGAACATCTACTGGAAGGTTTCCAACCCACCATGTTCACTCCAAACATAACATTCTCATGTTTATCAAGCTTGCATCTGGTACCAAAGACTTTTTAGAAAGAACACAAGTAGCATCAATGAAAAGTGTTGAACAAAAATCACGAAAGGGACAAGTAAATATTGCAACTCGCTCTTCCCAGGGACAAGTTCTTACAGATGCCTGGAAATAAAGTTTCCTCCAAGCGCAGCAATAATTTATTAACTTTCAATAATGTTCTCTGCAATAGTCATCAACTCAGCATGAACTGTCAAAAGTGTGATTTCAATATACAATGCTGCTTTACATAACATGCAATATATACTCACTCTGAGCACAACTGCAAACAACACTGACTCTAACCTGTTGTCACATAATGTGCAGGCAGCTCAGGGTCTATGTTATTTGTTCTGCTGTTTACTCTTAACAAACTGCATCAACACAGATCTTCTGGTGCACGAAATTATGGCAGATTTGCTTCTTCGCACTTTGCAGTTTATTTCAATTTATAAGCAAGTATATACAGTAATATTTCGATCTATTATATCTAGGAAAGCCTTTAAGCTGTACTTACATTTCCCACATCTCTGGCCTCATGCATGTAGCAATGTTAGAATTGTAGTCAAATATTGCAGCAACAATGTTGAATCGGACTTTGATGGCTATGCCTGCACCAAGGTTGTTGGTTTCTGCTATGGTCAAAAGTTCCTTCAAAAGCTCAATCTGCTCATTTCGATCAGTCGCCTTTTTGCCACGAGCTGATACAATCTCCACCAGTTTCTTACAAACAGCTTCATGGTTCACCTCTGTGTCTTTAGCAAACATTTTAGGTTTTTCCTGAAAGGACAAGTAAACATACTCTGATTAAAAAAAAATTCCTTCCCAGTACTGATTACAAGCTGTTTATAATGAAGCCCAATCAGATAGGCAGTTGTGAAAAATGGGACACTATTTTAATAAGAAATGTGTCATCACAACAGAATACAGTGACAATGGTGGCTTAGGCATCACAGGACAAGTGTTTAAAATAATTTTGCATTTTTAAAAACATGAAATTCTCTATAAACACATATTCTTCAACTGAAAATTTTCAGATGTGAAACATCCAGTGTAATGTAAAATTAAATATAAAAAGAAACCCCCTTTTTGTTACTTAACTTTCAATGGAATCATTTTATTTGAAATAGTCATTTTACACCAATATGTAAGTATATGAAATGGGAATTTTATGCCTTTTAAGATGGTCAAAATTACCAAATTCAATCAAGAACGTCCAAAGATAATTACATTTTTATTAAATTTACTCACACAAGAATTGGAGAGCCAACATGAAACAGATTATTATAAGGAATTCAACAGGTATTCAGTGTTTCATTAATTTCAGTCTATAAATGAATTGTAAAGTAAAAATACCAGTGTTTTGTTGGGGCTTTGTTTGGTCCATTTACATGGATACCATAAACTTTCATAGTATAATGCACACATATTTATATTTTAAAAACTTCGCTGTTGGAAAGGAATGAGTAACTTCACATTAAGAGAATTTAAAAATGTGTACAAGTAAGTGTGTGTGTGATTAGGATTTTTAATGAAGCTTTAAAAAATTTTCAGTCATATCGCTACCATGTCTGCAGTGTGTCGGTTTATTGTGATGCATAGCACTGGGGTATCATGCAATACACATGTAGCATCATGTCCCACCCAGTCACATTATCCTGACACCAGGTCGACCAGTCCTAGCATTAACCTCTTAATGCTGAGTGCCAAGCAAGACAGCTGCTAGTACCATTTTTATAAGTAATTTGGTATGACTTGGTCATTGTGCAAACCTGCAACCTCGCACTTCTGAGGTGGGTGCTCTAACCACTTAGGCCACCAGGGCAGTGTGTAAACAGTAAATAGTTCCACATCTGATTAAAATGATCATGTGATATGACACTAGTGAAATTGTTCTTAAAAACACCCTTTTCTTCATCTGTAATAGTCATTCCAGGATGAAAGATGTAAAACACTCATGAAAACACATAATCTATCAATGCATTCACAATTCGAACATCAACTGGTATCCATTTTATTGCAGTGAGTGGGTTCTCCCTGTGTTCTGAATAAAGGTTTATTTCTGTAATTAAATGTTGCCAAACATTTTGATCCCATATCAGATCAAAATTATGACAAGTTAAAGCTTTGTCTGGGTGCTGGATCACTGTCACTTCAACCTCAGTACTGAAAAAGGGTCCGGAGACGAAACAAAGAGCAAGTCCAGAATGACAGAATGTTTCATTTTGTGTCTACATTATTCAATGTCGTCATTGGCCAGTCAAGTAATAGGAATAATGGTTCCCTGAGGCACCTCAAAAGTGATGCAAACAATGCCAATGGCAATTATTACATTGGGTCAGCTTGAGTCAGATGAGCAATGATGGATCACAGCTGTGGTGAGAAGTGCAAGAGGTGACAGCACTAGCTGACCCTGGGTGATTCGTGCCTGATTGTACCTCACAATTTTCTAGTGATGGCTAGGAGCAAATGGGAAGACTGCCCTCCCTTATTAGGCAGCTCAGAGGGCATGTCTGAGCTTAGTCTTAGGTTCTGCAAATCCAAGCACAAAAGGCATATTTTCAACTTGGACCATCCAATTGGTCATCCTTCCAAGTCCAGCAAAAGGTGGGCACCACCACCGTATGTACTGGCATTCATACATACCATTATTTCCACTTGGAGCTTCTCTAGCAGGAGCCCATGATCAGCCAACCTGGGTTGCACCATTGATGCTGGAATGATCATATATCGGGCATGATTAAGACTGTTTAATCGATGGGACTTGAATGGCCTAGTGGGATCAAGTCTGCTACCACACTGAATAATCCACAAAGTTGCAACAGCTCCGTCACTGGAATCCAAGTCCAGTTGGAAATGGACTCAATGAGTTCAACGATCCTGATTACACAAACATGAGGAAGCTGTACCCTGGTGAACAAATAGTTGGGTTGAATGTTGGTCAGACTTTTCCCAGTTCAGTAGAGAGCCCAGATGATCTAAACGTGAGAGAAGATCATTTCTGCCTTGGAGCAGAATAGAACTGAACATATGTTTCTGGAGGATGTTGTCTAGGTAGGCTGCCATCATTGTAAATGAAAAATACACTAACAAAAAACTTAATGTAAATTTTCTTAGACTGTGACCTTGATCTTACAGTCATAGGGACAAGACAGCATTTTGCAGTATGAATTGTCTTAGCTTCATAACAATCTATGACAATTGGTTTGATGAGAATATATCATGAAGTTTAGGAAGAATTAGAAAATGAAAAAATGTTAACCAAATCCTTAATTCAAATTTTTTCTCAATAACCTTGACCCAAGATAAAAGGGGCATGCAAGCATTCATATAATGAATTGCCTTGGCTTTATAATGTCACACCAAGCATAATGAGGTTTAGGAAAGAAATGCAAATAAAAAACTTTTACACAAACCTTAAACTGCTGATGCCGATGCCACCAACAATGAAAAGTAATAGTCATTTCTCACTTCCCACAAACATGACCTTGACAAAAATCTTCCTAGGGGACATCATACAGGCATTATAGGTTATTAAAGGCTATATCCAACCAATCTCTATCTTTTTATTTATGCAGAACTTTTTACATTTCAGCAACCACATTATTTGGCAAGCACACAAGCTGAAGAGCGTACAATACTAATAGTACCCACCACAATTGGAGCTGCTGCTCCTTTTGTGACCTCTTCCCATTCTCCTCCTTCATCGTCTTCATTTTCATCCTTCTTTATCGATCTCTTTTCCTTCTCTTTCTTGGGCTTTTTCTTCACCTCTTTCTTGTCACTTTCCTTCCTATAAATACATATTATGTTTGATATTTGGGAATTTAAATCTGAATTGTCATATAATTTTAAGATGCAAAACAACTACATGTGCACAAAAAATTACTGTTAACATAAGGTTAATATTTACATTAAGTATTTTAGAATTGTAACTAATTCAGAACAGAGAAAATCAGGATCATCTGTCTTAACACAAAAGTATATACCCATATATACCCATCATAGAGGAGTGCATCAACTTTTAACCGTCATCTACATGCGCATTGCTAAATGAAAATCCATTATAAGATCTTAAATCCCAGCTTCCAAAGGCCATAAAGTGATGAACTGTCTCACAAATGCCTGATGAATTTGCCTCATAAATGCCACACATATAACAATACTCCAGTTCAAAAGTATATGGTGATGAACTGCCTCATGAATGCATAATTAACTACCTCATGAATGCCTTAGGGTTGTTCCACTGAAACAACCATGGGACCCTGGGAAGGCACTTTTAAAGTGGGGCTACTCACCCTAGATGCAATTTAGAATTTTCTTATCATTTTAATATAAACTCTGTGAAATCAAAGTACCCTGGCATATATTTTTAAAAAACTGCCTTCCCTGGGTACCATGTATGTTCAAAAGGAACAGCCCTTATGAACTGCCTCATGGATGCCTCCACACATAACAATACCCAGCTTCAAAAATCTATAAAGTGATGAATTGCCTCATGAATGCCTAATGAACTACCTCATGAACGCTTGCACATAAAACAATATCCAGCTTCAGAAGTCCACAACATGAATGCCTTATTAGCTGCCTCATGAACGTCTGCTCATACAACAGTATCCAGCTTCAAAAGTCTATAAAGTGATGAACTGCCTCATGAATGCCTGATGAACCTGCCTCATGAATGCTGCACATATAACAATACTCCACTTCAAAATTCTAGTGATGAACTACCTCAAGAATGCCTAATGAATTACCACATGCATGCCTTATGAACTGCCCCATGAAAGCCTGCACATACAATAACCAGTTTCAGAAGTCGATAAAGCAATGAACTGCCATATGAATGCCTAATGAATTACCTCATGAATGCCTGATGAACTGCCACAAGAATGCCTGTACATACAATCCCATATACATCATATACAGATAGGATACAAATTTCCTTTGTTTTTCAGGATGCCAAATGTTTCTCATACAAGTGTTTTACGCAGATAATATCTCACTGTCTACAGCTTTCTGACGGTATGGAAGAATCTCAACTCCTAACATATAATTGTAAAAAATTTTGGCAAATAGTAATACTATCACCAAGTTTAATTTGAAAACAGCAACTAATGCAGAAGATGTATGACTTTCAAAATATTCTGACACAGCATTTCTAATGCTGTTGGTGGCACTGCAACTGCCACTGGCAACAATGCCTTAAAATGGATTTAAGTGTCTCATCATTCACAGGTGAGACAATAAAAATACATAATCTCTCACATACAACAGGCTTCTTATACTGATCAGCTGTTGCAGTTGAGATACAAAATATGACTTACTTCAAGAAGTATGCAGCTGTTAACTCTGTATAGTCTGTTGGTCCTTCTTCCTCACTTGTTGACGATTCTTCACCAGAACTCATGTTCCAATATTCATCACTGTCCTCACCGTCATCTAAGGTCTATGCAAATAAGCAACAAATATTTCTGTATTCTAACAGTACAAATTATTTTCAATAACCTTTCTTTTCATTCCTGCATTTGAAGCTTCCTGTGAACTGCACATCTGCATTAGTATTTGTTTTAATTATTTACATTCATAAAAGAAATTTGGGAATAATACAACAATTTACAATTTTTAAACATGATACCCTCAATTCTGAATAAGTTGCTGTAGAATGTATATTGATGACAGCAATAGATTAGTCTTAATTTAGTGACCAGGGGTGGGGTGGTGGGGTGGGGATGGGGGATCAATAGGGGCTGACACTGTCATTATTATCAATTGTAAAAAACCTGATTATTGATATATATATATATTTTTTTTATACAGCTATGTAATCTTATAATAATAGCAAATTTTAATATATTTCTGTGAAAACTGAATAAATAAACTCCATGCTGTTACAGACAGTCAACTTTTGAAGATAAAAGAAACGTATTAATCAAGTACCTTACTCTGTGTGTGTGTGATTTGGATTTTGAATTTTAGTACAGCAGTTTATAGTGATATCTAGCACTGGGACATCATGCCGCAGACATGTAGCATCATGTCCCACCCAGTCACATTATCCTGACACTAAGCCAACCAGTCCTAATACTAACCTCTGAATGCTGAGCGACTAGTGAGGCAGCTGCTAGTACCATTTTATAAGTCTTTGGTATGACTTGGCCGGGATTGGAACCTGTGACCTCCCGCATCTGAGGCTGACACTCTAACCACTTGGCCATGGAGCAGTCCATCTTTTACTGTTGTTTGGAATTGCCAACTTTAACATTTGATAGCGTATTTTGTGAACAATGAAAATCAAAACTTGCATTACAAGGATAAGTCTTAACCATCAAGCTGATAATCATGGCTTTTAAAAGCACCAAAAAGTCTGGTTACTAAAACTAATTCAGAGAGATTCAATTATCTTGCATGTCAGTGTTCTTACAGTGATCATGTACAATCATGACAAGTATGCATGCAACATCTGAAGCATGAAATGACAGCATAGTTTATTTTGATCAAGCATGTCATCACAGACTACTTATAACGGGGCAATATATCAGCAACTGTTGAATAAAAAACTAAAATAAAATTATTTTGTGCAATTTTGTTGCATTAAAAGTTTTTAAATGTTTTAAGTTCAAGTGTCTGCATAAAATACAGAAATACACTGCTTACTTAGAGTCTGATGTAATTCACAGACATGTTAGCTACAGTGATATATTGTGTCTCATCTAGCATTAAAACTGAATTCAGCATAACATACAGATTTTCCTACTGAGTAGTTTCTTTGTATAGCATTTGTGTTAAATATTTTTCCACAAACTGCATCTATACTTCAAGTTCAATCCTGATCATGGAATGATCCATGCAATATTTTTATTCATGTAAAAACTTGAGTCTTACAAGATGTAGCAAGTCCCAACCAATCTGACATGTGTAAGAGTGATTTTAATTATCAGAAAATGCAAATTCTTACTAAGTACAGGGTCTGTTTTCATTTAATTTTTTTTTTTTTTGCTTTTTAAACTCTCTCACAGGTACAGGGACTGGGAAGTGGGGTCCCAATACAGCCAAGCTTCAACCCAGTTTACAAAGGCAAAAACTAGTACTTTTCCCATTTTACAGCAGAGAGAAATGAAAAAATGCAATAATTTTTGCATTATATTATTTTGTACTTTAAAACCTGATGAATATGAATTGATTAACTCTATAAATTAGTCAAGAGTTATCTACTCTAATGACTTTAAACCAATCAGTGACAACATAACATTTTCCTCTTGGAATGATTCAGGAAGATGAGGCTGCAAATATGATATTTCACAAATTAAAGAAAAGGAGATATTAAATCAACCCTGACAAGATTAAGAAAAGTAAATTCTCATTTTAAAGGTGCCAACATAAACAACTGAGATATGAAACAAGATGCACAGACTTGTGAACAGGTATTACATGTACGTGAAGCTGTTACGTTAAATGAATTTATAAAACTAAGAGAATGATTTTTTGGTGACAAAATCAAAATGGAAACAAATGAATCTAAAAAGGATGACAGTTACACCAAAGAAACTGTCAAATTCAGCTAATTCCATTGATAATAACCAAACGACAGTGGGCGTGACTACTGACAATGGCAAAAGTGGATATGACTAATGACCAAGATGCAAGGGGCATGACCATGGTAAAGTTGGTATGATTGCTGACCAAGGGAAAGTTGACATCACCACTATCCCAAGATTATTTTCTACTTGCAAGTATAAAAATCAGTATAGCTGGAGTATTTCCAAAATGGGATACAAACACAAAATATAGCTGTTCACATCTTCAGGCTGAGCATACCAACATAAATTTGCAAACACTAAAATGAGAAGATAATTTTAAAAAATTACATGATTTTTTAGATTAAAAGTTTTGTATTCATCAGTTCCCCAATTATAGAACTTGCATGAAGCAAATTCCGAACTGGTGAGGTGCAAGTCTAAGGTACAAGGTCCAAAACTCTCTGATGTAATATAAAAACACTGGATTGGGTGGAACAGATAACTGATCACATAAGAATTGTGATTATACAGGTATTACCAAGCTCAAACATTTACCGTAATATTCTGGAAAAAAAATCTGAACAATCCAACTTAAACATTCCCTAGTGTTAAAGAAAATGCTGGAATTGAGCAATCTTTACACTAAATTTGGCATGTACTTCATAAAGATCTCGTTCTTCCTAAAAAATAAACAAAGGTTAAAAAGTCCATATACCTGAGGTTTCAGTTCAGCTTTCCCAAAGAATGGGGCAGATAACTCTTTCTCCACCTCTTCTTCAGAACCTTCTGTAATAATAGATAAGATATGTGTCTTTCAACAGATTGAACACAAAACTGCTTACCGTGGTGAAACAAGCTTTCTGATTAACATGACAAGACAATCAAAACAGAACTCCTTGCATAACAGCATATAAATTTTAGACCCATGATAATATATCCTAAAGTTTCAGTTCAATGCTCTCAATGATGTACAAGATACTGCTTTCAAAAACTTCAACAGTGTTCAGCAAGTAACAATCTTTCTGCTCAAGCAGGTTGGACAGAGAGGAACTTCAAGCAAATTATGACATGAACTTTTGATCTCGATATTATCTCCTTTTCTGCTTAAATGCTGGAACTGATGTTGAAGATGTGTGTCAAAAACCTTCATGCAAAACACCATTGATGATGATGCTGTTGCTGACACCAGCACCAGAAAAGTTGCTACTGTATCACAACATTTATAAAACTTTTGATAGGTATTGATCTTTAATCTATTCTCTCAGATTCTTTTACTTTAAAACACTAATGAAAACCAAAAAAAAAAAATAAGTCCTGCAAATTTCGTAACAGATCATGCCTAAGTTATCTACAACAAAAGAAGCCTTTCGTAATTTTAACATAAGGTCTACAATGGGGAAGACCATTATTCCAGTAGGTGAAAACATTTATTGAGTCTTACATTTCATCTTACCTTAAAATATTCAAATTAAATATCAAGACATTATTAGCAATAAATAGTGAGTTGTAAAACTTTAAATTGCAGGTTAGAAGGATTTTGTTCACTAAGTAAAAAAAACCCCATAGTCAATCATCTACTCAAATGAGTCAGATTCGATGTTTGATTGGTTGAATGCCAGTATGATGTCACAGTAAAATTACAGAGTACAAAAACCTTTAAAGGAAAACCCAGCCTAATTTATGAATTTTTAAAGCATATTTTAAATAATTTATCAAAAGTGAGATTCCATGACATGAGAATGCTGGCAAAAATCAAGAAAAGATGTTATAAGGTGGAGCATTCATTACAATCTCCAGAAAAAACAGTTACACTGGCAACCAGAAGATATTTTCAATTTGCTGATTTAAACCTGACTTTCAAATAAACATCATATTTTACCACCTTCTTCTCCTTCTTCATCTCCTTCATCTTCATCCCCTACGCTTGGATCCTGGTAGTGGAAAGAAAATTCTTCATTAACAATAAATCACAAAAACTTAATGTTCATAGTAAAACAACAGGACTCTTTATTTATTTAACCTTGGTTTTTGTAAATTCCAATGGAATGCATTTCTTGATATATTCTGAATGCTTTGAGAATCCTACAGAATGCTGTCTCACATGCTATGTCATGGCATAATCTAAAAATTCTGCATAGTCACTAACAGCAAGAACAGATCAGTGTGACTTAAACAGTAACTCAATGAAGTGATTAACATTCCTAATGCACCCATCACATTTTAAATACACCTACTGTTCTCCAAACAAATGAGTTTAATGCAAAACTGCTAATGTAATCACTTGAGCATAAAAATATCAGAGAAAATGAGCTAAATGCAACAGGATTCACAAGTGGGTTATCACACAACGACATACTTCAAATATGTTGGTTTACTCCAGATAGACACTAATTTGGTGAGGAGGAAAGAAAAGTGTGGAGCAGTTACTAGACTGTCTATTAACGTTGCTGTCATTCATCTTATTTCCTAGGCCATATACATATATATATATATATATATATATATATATATATATATATATATATATATATATAATTTAATACAAATAATATTATCATACAGGTTAGAAAATTTTAATTCGTACTCTATGGAGATTCGAACCCTAGGTCCATGAGTAAACGGCACCCATCGCCTTGCTGCACACACCAGCCCATATCCCGTCACGACTAAGCACACATCACCAAAAAATGATGGCACTGAATCGGTGTTATATGAACTCGTGTGTAGCAGACACACTCGCATAACGACCCAGTAATTAATTCTCATATTTATACAGTCGTTCCAGATTCCTATGAAAGAAATCAAGGTATATAGGATTTTTTATTACAAAGAATTATAAATATATACCAAACAGAACAGAAAGTGCTATCCCTGGATTCTATAGAAGAATGCTTGATAATAGTAGGCAGAATTAATAATTTAATACAAATAATATTATCATACAGGTTAGAGAATTTTAATTCGTACTCTATGGAGATTCGAACCCTAGGTCTGCGAGTAAACGGCACCCATCAGCCCATATCCCGTCACAACTAAGCACACATCACCAAAAAATGATGGCACTGAATCAGTGTTATATGAACTCGTGTGTAGCTGACACAGTGCCATCATTTTTTGGTGATGCGTGCTTAGTCGTGACGGGATACGGCATTACAAGGGGAGAAAATTTGTGCAGTAAGCATGGATTCATATGTCTGTCCTTACATCCCAAGGGCCTGCACCTACAGTAATAACTTGGAAACCACTGAGATCTACCAAAAGGAAATGCAGTAGCCATGTGGATTTGGTGTTGGACTTGTGACCTGTGATCAGCCTAGATCAACTACAAAATTTCTCAAGATTCTTTTTTTAATGTCACGAGTTTCTTTGCTCTTAATAATTAAATTTGGAAGAGTTTCTGGAGGAAAGCATTCTGGATTAATATTTTTTAATTAAAAGCTAACCACACACAATATACATTTAAAATCATGTGAGTAATCGCACTGAACATATAAAATACTATAAAATGAGGCAAAATATAAGTGATAAATGCAAACATGAAATGCTTTAGGCACTGTATTATGACAAAACTAGCAACGCTCAAACTCTTTTTAACCAAATGTATTAAACTTGCTTCAAAATATTTAAGAATTTCAAACGTGGTCAAGTTTTTAACAATAATTCTCTGCAAATGAATTTATAAATTTGGACACAACTTCTCATGAAACATGCCCTAATTAATGAAATACGTCCTAATTACATTAACATATTTTTCTTAAATATAATTAAACATCCAAAGACATTTTGAGGCCGAGATACATTTTGCTTGTGTCCAAAAAAACAAATCAATAATTTGCTTTGGATTAATCCACTTTCAGTCATTTTGCTTTGAGTCTATATAACTTTTAAATAAATTCTCTGGCAGCTTTTATTTGGCATTACTTGTTGCCTAAACATTGCAAGCATGTTATTATTTTGAAAACTGGTCTTGTGTTATCACTTTCAATATCATTTGTCACCTTGTATTTTTTTACAATTTAAAATTAGGCTATTAAAAATCTCTAGCAATATTATTTCATGAGGATTTTGTAACAATAACTCTCCCTATGATGAAATGCAAAGCTTTCACCAATTAAAAAATAAGTTGACTAAAATTTCTAAAAGGTCATCAGAACATGGACCATGACTGGTGTCTGTGGGATCAAACTGATCTATAATCTAATTCATCTAAGATATTTATGATACAAGATTTCTTATCAACTCTATCAAAATATGACCAGAACTAGGATCTCTAGAGTGGTAACAACCACAGTCAATCAGATGCAAAAACACCTCATTAATATTACCCAATGTTGCTCACAACCGATTCATCCAACGTCTTGCTTATACATGCTTATACACCAAGTCTGACTAAAAACTATTCAGAAGTATGGCCCCTATATTGTTCATAAAACTAAGGTAATCAGATGCAAGATCACCTCATTAACATGTATGGATGTTATTTGTACTCAAAATCATCTGAGATTTTGATGATACAAGCTTACATACAAAGTCTGATCAAAATCTGTTCAGAAATATAGCATCTATGGTGTTGAAAGGCTCAGCCACCAGATGCAAATCACTTCATTAATATGCATGGCTAATGTTCACAACAGAGACCTTGAATATGCTATGTGTATTTTCTTTTCATTGTGTGCCTGATCTAAGTCTGTGATTGAGGGTAGAGTTTTTGCCTACTTGACTATTGTTGTGTTTGGTCTACCTGATTTTTGTCATGATTCTAAGAAGTAAACAAGATTTTAACTTGAATTTAAGTTCAAGATCTGATCATGTTTACGAATTAGTTAATTTCTAGTAGAAATGATCAGTTTTCCAGAACATTTTTTTGCATCATCGCTTTTGAAGTGGCGTTCAGATACAATTCTAGAAGAATTATTTAAATCAGTAATTGAAATTACTGAAGTGCTCATTGACTGGATTAAAACATTATTTGGTTTTTTTTTTGTGAATTCATTCAAAGACATTCTGGATTGCACCAAGGGTACATGAGGACATTCAAGACTATTAGTAGATTAGGACATTCATGTTTATTGGCATTCATTCAGAATATTTTATACTTTTGGACTTGTGACAGAACATTTAGGATTATTTGGGATTTAAGTCATAACACTGTACCTTTAAATTTTTACTTTGTATTCTATGGCAGTGGTTCCCAACCTGTGCATTACTGGGTTATTCCAAGGAAGCGTAAAAGAGTACAAATATTAGCATGTGGGGGTCTGCACATTTATTTTAAAGTTTCCTCATACTCATAAAGGTTGGGAACCACTGTTCTAGGGAAATAAAATTTATTTAGTAAATAATATTTCTCTGAGAATACATACCCAATCACATTATGTGAGAAATATGAATATTAGCCTGCTCCCTTGTGAATCCAGCCCTACTAAAAGACAAAAATCATCCTCCCATCTATATCAATAGACAAAGGGCAATGGCTCTTGCCCATTTCCTCCCCTTGGCACCACCAGGTGTTGCTTGTTTATAGCTGAGCAAGATACTAACAAGGATGCTTGCATGGCAGGGGGAGTTGGGAGGGTTTTTAAGTAATGTGATTTGGTAAGTATTCTTGACAAAACATAATTTACTTAAAAATTTGCTTTCTCCTTCAAATACGTTACCCAAACACATTACATTAAGAGAATAAGTAATAGGAGGAGGGATGCTAAGCATACGACCTCTGCCTCGGGCATCCTTCTAGGGAAGAATAAACGATAACCATTCTCCTAATTCCATAAGCAACACAGCCTGGGGTCACTTGAACTGTGACCCTAACATACGGTTAAAAAGATGATTACTGAAATCTTCTTACCTACAAAATTTCACCAGTGAATCCAGCGAAGCCCATAGCCTGTGTTGATTGTTCCAGTTGGGTCTGGTGGCCATATGTGCTGCTGCCTCTGGATCTACCAGATTCATGTTTGCCTCTGCGATGCCAAATCTCTGAGAAGGAGGCTTGAGAAGGTTGACTCTGCATGCCACCCAACAGCTTCTATTATATCTCTGGTCAGAATGTTGCATTCAACACAAAGCTTGAAAGTTGACTCTGCGTGCCACCCAACAGCTTCTACTATTTCTCGTGTCAGAACACTGCATTCAACCCAAGGCTTGCAGAGTCAACCTTCTCAATCCTCCATTTTGGAGATTTGGCTAGTAGAGGGATTGATGCACACAGACAGACGATGTTGTTGGTATGGCACCAGTCCCTGACAACAAGCCACTTTCCCTCATAATGCCCACAACACCTCCCAAATGATTGACAGTGCATCCATGGTCCAAGCTTTTGGGTTTGAAACTGGAGAGACGAAGGTGGGTAGCTTGTGATTCCACCTTGTTGCCAAGAAGTCAATCACTAGATGCTCCCGAAGTGAGCAAATCCAAGTGAAGACCAAATGATGGAGAGCCCACTGCGTGTGAAGGACTTCTGGATTGAGTCTCAGCCAAGACAATGAGTCTGCCAGGAATGTCTGATTTGTATGTTGATATGGAGATTGCTGCACCAACGTAGAAACTGCCAAATCGGAACAAACAGGTTGGGTGATTTGGTGCCTCCCTACTGAAGGAGATATGTTACTATATCAGAGTTGTCGGATCTAATGAGGACTGTTTCCTTCCTCACAGTTGATCTTTTCAGAAGTGAAAGGCATTCATGACAGCCTTCATTTCTAGGATGTTGATGTGTAGAGGCATTCCCCTAGCTCCCATGTGTTGCTGATGATAGTGAAGGTTGGCAACAAATGAGCACCCCCACCATGCACACTGGCATCAGTACCTGCCGTTATTTGCACTTGGGGCTTCACTGGCAGGATTCCCATGGTCAGCTCACCTGGGTTGCCCAACTGACACAGGGATGATCAAATCTCGGGCGTGAAGGTCCGCATAAAAAAGATGGCCAAGCAGGAACAAGCCCGCTGCCGCATTGAATAAACCAAGTTGTTGCAAGAACTCTCACTGAAATCCAAGTCTTGTTGGAAACAGACTTGACGAGTTCGATGATTTTGGTAATGTGAACACAAGGAAGCTGAACCAGATTCTGGTTGGTTAAGAATACCATACCCAGATGGACAAAGTTCTGGGATGGACGGAGGTATGACTTTCCCCAGTTGACTAAAAAGCCTAGATGATCTAGAAGAGAAAGATGATTGTTCCTGCCTTGGAGTAAGAATATAAGTGTTTCTGTAGGATGTCATCCAAGTATGCTGCCATCACAGATGACATCGACTGGAACAGGGAGCTGACCCAATCCATAATTTGAGTAAAAGCCCAAGCTGATGTTGAGGCCAAAAGGAAGAATGGTGAACTAATAAACTGTGATGTGGTAAGCAAAAAACGAAGAAAATGTTCGTGATATGAGGTGGATAGGGATGTGAAAAAATATGCATTGGTCAGATCAAGACTGACGGCATACCCATCCCATTGAAAAGAGAGATGGACCGAACTCGCCATCTCCATCATGAATTGGTTGAGGCTACTCCAGTTGATGGTGGGTTTCAACTTAGTGTTTGCATTCCAACAAAAGAAACAGCCTTGAGTAAAACATTGCTGACTGTGCCTTTTGCACAAGCTCCACTACATTTTTAAAAATATTTTTGACGAGCCTGTTGTAGAAAGGCATTCTTCTCCTGATCTAATGGCGTACTCATGAAGAGCGGAGAGGAGGATAGGCGAGGGATCATAGATGAACAAAACCCGAAACCCCTCCGAGTGACCTAACCTCCCACCCCCATTCTGAGGGAACAGGGAGATCCAGTAAGCTCAAAAATCAGTTTCTCACCACCTCTGTATGATTGCTTCCTAGGGATTGATGTTGGTGCACGTGACTGAAAAGATCCACTGTCCTGAGGCCACTTAAGATACCTTCATACTGACAGGGATTGAGTGGTTCCAAATGCTCGTGTGGGTTAAGCGATGATGTGGAGGGATGTTCCTGAGCTGCCTGCCTCCATGTTGGAGAGACGTGGATTGCACACATGCGACATATCATATCAGGAGTAGATTGACTGAACCCATCAAAGTATTGGCCAGGGTATGGTGAGAAGCCCTGGTCACTGACCTTAGCAAGCCTGGCTGTTACCTCCCAAACATGGCTATTGCCAGGTGTCTGCAACAATAAACATCCCAAACCAGCTATGACATGGCAGATTTGTCCACCGTATAAAACAGATGAACATACAAATGAACAGCTAGTACATTCTTGTCAAGTGCAGGAGATCAGTACTTAAGACGTGTGTTGCCTTGAGTCCATGCCTTCCTTCTCATCGAGATCTACCAATTCTTTAGAGCAGTGTTATGGGTGGAGGGCATTCCGAAGTAGCCATCACCCTAAAAATGTCCTCAATGGCGACTTGAAAGCTAAACTTCAGTCTGTTGCATGGTTGGATCTGAGTAAAATGTGAAGGATGGTGGATCTGAAAGAGTTCTGTCACACTCACTGTCCCTCAAGACCCAAATGGGTCTACTTGCAGTGCTAAAGACATACCAAGTAGTATTAAAACTCAATTCCATCACTATGAAAACGTCACTATACCTCCCTTGTGGACGAGCAGTGAACATATAGAAGTCCAGCACTGCTGGTTGGTCTGCCCTGCGAATTGTCGGCCTCGAAGCTTATGGCACAGAAGACGAATCAGCTATCACCATTTCCAGCTGCTCCAAAGGCCGGGTTCGATAGACAGATTTGTCAATAAAATCACCATCATAAAAAGGGGATGTCGTCAATGGTACAGTTGGAAGGATGGATCTGTCACTATGATCACCCATAAATTATAGTTGGCTGGACTGATTCAACGAAAGGTCCCTATGTTGGCACAGCTGGATGGACGGCGATGGTGCAGTTTTAATATTCATTAGATCCAATGGATCCGGTGTGAATGGTGTGTGGTCAGCCCAGATGCTGGCAGTATACAAGATGGTCCAGCAATCACCGGTACTGGCCACACCAAAGGCATGGCTGAACGGACAGATTTCTCTTTGAAATCTCCAGTATAGAATGATAAGATACCGATGGTGTGGATGGATGGACAGATCTATCACTAATATCCCTGTATGAACTATTTGGCTGGGCAATTTCAATGAAAAGGTCCCCATGGTGGGACAGCTGGACTGCTGTTGGCACAGGTGGTGATGGTTGGATGGCCAGTAATGGTACAGCAGTATTAACAGTTGGATCCAACAGATCCGGCATGAACCCCATGCGCCCTGACTTACAGGCTCGAAGGCCATGCTCGGACATGTGGTGGGGGACTTAATCCTACTGGGCTGCCTAAAATTGGGGAATGCTCCCCAAATGGATCGGTATTGCCAACAATGAAGTGTAGGCTGTCTTCCATCTTTCCTTCCCTACAATGCCAAAGAACGATTACTTTGAATGTACATTTCATGTGTATAAACATTTCTCCTGAAATGACACAAGAGAAAACAAAGCAAAGATTAGCAATTAGCATGTGACTAACTAGCTACCTGCATAAATTGGCAAATCAGTATGTGACTAATTAGCTAAAATGGAAGTCCAGACTTCCACCAACTGCGTATTATAGACGCTGCGTATCATAATGGTTTACACATAATATAAACAAGAGTCATAGTAGACTTCCATTCACTTAAGTTGCAAATAAATCGTTTAACCTGACATTCTGATGCAATTACACAAAAACACAAATTAAATTGGAAAATAGTAATGTATTGAAATTACTAGGTTGCTATAACACTGTCACAATGAACATTGCAAGTGTTGTATCAGAAACATATGGCCCTGTTATGAAATTATGCACAATGCTTAGTTAATAATTAAACCATTATTCTATCACAACAGCGAGGAATACAAATAAACTAAGCATAATTATCTAGCAGCACTTCAGAATTTCACTGAGTAGCTCCCTAACAGTAAGAGTAAGCGAACAAAAACAAAGGTACGCTAACTCATAATTACCTTGTATAAGGTCATCGATAGCATGGTGGAATGGTGATCTTAAAAGATGAAGTTCCTATAAGTGACAAAATCACTAAAAACTTTGTAGACATTGTAAAATAATGCACACAATCTACAGTAGATAGATAAATCAGAACAATAAATCCAAAATGAATGCTGGATGGGCCCACAGGAACACAAACACAGCTGGATTATTGGAGGATGAATTGTACAACAGCAAGGATAAAAACTAGTGACACATGGCAGTTGAAAGGGGAGGTAATGGGCAGTTATTGCCCTTTATCTATTGATACAGACAGGGAAAGATGAGCTTTGTCTTTTAGTTGGTCTGGATTCGCGAGGTAGCAGGCTAATATTCCTAACATAATGTGCCTGGGGAACACATTTGACAGTGAAATGAATTATTTGTTGGTTTTGCATCATTTTGTTGCATAGTTAAAGACCTAGAGTCATATGATATATGTTTACCTGCAAAGTCTGATCCAAATCTTACCTGAATTAAGGCCTGTATATTGTTCACAAGCCAATGGATGGATAGACAATGCATTCAGGGCCATACAGTGGCATGATGAGCAAAAGTGTCAATGTAAATGTTGGTCACAATGAACTTTTGTTGTAAGGATGTGGTACATTTGATGATTCTGGCACACACAGTGCTTGAGACTGAATGAAGTGAAGCATGAAATATGGGTCACAATGACCTACTTCTACAACAAAGTTCTAGTACTCATGAAGAGACATCCCCCAGCACCAAATTTCATGAATCTTGATATAATTTGATATAAAAGGTGCTATAAATCTATGAACTAAACCCTAAAACTTAATTTAAGCCAACAAAATGTTAAATGTAGGTTACAGTTTCGTTCTTTTGTGGCAAGGGTATAGTACTAACAGATACACATAAAATTCTGTTGTTTGATGATTCTATCACGAACAGAGCTTGAGAAATAAAAAATTAAGCCACAAAATCTACCTGACATCAATGAAGCATGAAATATAGGTCACAATGACCTACATTTGTAATGAATGTGTAGCAGTCATCGAGAGGCATTCCCTCACCATGTTTAACAGTTCCAGGTATAACAGTATTTGTAAAGTATGCACAACCTTTAGCTAACTGCATGAACTTGACCAAGACTGTACAGCTAAGGTACATGTACAAATCTGGCCCGCTCGCCTGGGGGTAGGTACTTTGAAAACTAGGAATGAGTATTGCCATGAAAAAATCTATTGGTCATTGATAGCATTTATGATTCTAATGTTAAGTTTGTTTTTTATTTGTACAGTTATAATGAGCAATTTCCTTGCATGTAATAAAATCAGAACAAAAAAATAAACTCATCTTGCTTTTCATTTCTCCAAAACACCCACTAAAAGAAAAAAAATGACATAAATGATTTTGCAAACAATAAACAAAGCAACATGAAAGAAAACTTCTACCAGCAGGAAAAAAAGAAAAAAATGCAGAAGAACTGAAGTATTATTTAGCCTGACCAGAAAGGTCTTTTGGGCAACAAATTAAATTGATTAAGAGGTTCATGTACTGCAGTACAATCATGAAAGGAACAAAAATAAGTACAAATTACATGTAATCATAAATTCTGACATCAACGAAAGTCTTGCTTTGATTTGAAAAATGAATGAATAATATCATAGATTAGTAATATCAATGATTCCAAGCCTTTGCTGGTTTCAACCTGAGAGACAAATTGTCAGTTGTTAAAGCAACTTTAGAAGCAAGGGACAAGGATGATTCTTGTCCTCTTTGACTTTTAAATATATATCTGGGATAATTTTCTCCAAGAACTTGTCTAGATGGTACAATATATCACAGATCAAACACAGATGCCATGTTTAAGAATCTTGTTTTGACAGAACACTGTAGGGACACAAGTCATGAATGATGAACTAGCATACTCATAATTGTTTGTTGCTGACCTGAAACGTTTGGTATGTCCTTACTGAACTTTCAGTTATTATGCCATGGATTGTCTCACAAGTCACGTTGTTGCACAGTGATGGTGGACTGGAAATGAGTTGAGAACTTTCTGTCATTCTACTTGCATATTTGATTTTGGTTTTGCGTATATTGCACACAGCGACTGTTATGTCAAGTGTATTGGTCCAACTGCCCTTTTACAGAAAAATTATTCCTGAATAGAACTATTTGCTCTTGGGTTCTTTGTGAGCTCATATTCAGAAGCTGCCATGTTGGTACGATGCTAAGCCTCATGGTAGACAGTGGTCTGCTCAAAGTTAGTTCCAGACGGTTTAGTGTAGATGAAGAAAAACCTGGCATAGCAGTATTTCTATAGTCGTATTGCAATATACCTTATCAGGCATTTTGTATTGCAATTTACAGATATACTGGTATATCATTACACCCTTAATTAAAACTGTTCTGAACCGTTTCCTAGAACTTCTAGATGAAATGGTTGACATTCAGTGAGGGCGCAGACATCAATGCCAGGATTAGTACAATTGCTTACCTCAGCTTCATTGGGATGAGCTACATATACTAACCTAACAAAAAAAACCATCACAATGTAAAATGTATTATTTCATGCAAAATAACTTCCCTGTGTAACATTATGCTGGTATGACCAGCTTACCTCTGGACTGAAATTCATCAGCTCTCTGAAGAAGACTCACAAACAGCAAGTTTATTCCTCCACTACCAATGTTTGGAAAGTAGGAATAAAAAGTTTAGCTATTAAAGGGGGCATGTGTTTCTTTTATTTTGACAGTATACTAGAATTTAATCACTGAATCTGTAGTTTCAACTGAGGTGAACTGGCATCTGAAAACTGGTCATACTGGGCCATTATGGTAACTGCTAGCAACAGAACAGAATACAAAAAAACAGTCTACAAGAGTCTGTAAGCTATAAATTGCCCATACTTCTCTGTAGAGAGTAATGTCCTGTTCAAAATCTCTGTTGTACTTTTTGAGTTTCTGGCGCAGTGTTGTCAGACCCTTGGCATTGTTTTTACTCATCTGTTTTCTACCCTCTCTATCCTCCCAGCACTGTGAAAAAAAGTTTTCTTTTTTTATAACTGAAATGGTAATGATAATGCATTGTTGCACAGAGGACATTGCACAAGATAGGGAGCTCTCATTCTTCCAAAAGCTGTGAAACAGTAAACACTAGATAGTAATACAGTGACCAAAATACAAGCTTGCTAACTAATTATTTTACAGTCATTTTAAATCACTGCTATTATTTTTGTCCCTAGCAAAGATGTTATGCCTATTTACAAACACATTAAAGGATATGGATGGCAGCTTCCTAAATGTGCTGCATTGAAACTGCAATTGAAGAACCCATTTAGGCAAGAATTGTGCAATCCCATGGCCTGCTGCCTGAATGAAATACTGATAATGTTCCAGAAAACCCAAACATCTGCTCTGAAATCAAACCAAAATCTAAACTGCAGAAATGTTGAAGAAGTATCTTTCATTTTAATTTTTTGGCTATAAATATTCAACTCTCACCCTCTGTGATACCATCAATGGACAATTTACTTGTAATGCATATGACACTGCAGAACAGTGGAATATTTTACATAATTATACTTCACAATACGTGATTTTGACGTCCTAAAACAACATTAAACATATGAAAGATGCAAGTCAAGCAATGGATTTTTCCAGGATATTCACACACATTCTCCTTGTGGGAATTCCCTCTCTGGCATTTTTTATAGCAAGAATTTTCAAATTTTAAAGGGGTGGTGGGAAATACCATCCTTTATAGCATGTTTTAAAAAAGGTTTTATAATAACTTGTATTCAACGAAGATAAAATGTATAGCTGTTTATCTTTATTATCAGTTCAGTAGCAGCAATCATGTGCTATGACAGCTGAACTATGTCACATGTGTTAGAACTGCATGCTCCAGTATATGCATTACCATCAAATACCTAAAACTGCACTTCAGCAATTGTATAACCTCACCAAGTGCAGTTCATCTGGTTTGCTTTTTTCATGTTTTATAACACTGCAGTTTGTGCAGGTTATTTAGTTCCCAGGTAACTGGAGTAAAATGTCTCCCCCATGGAGGCACCTTGGACAGTAAAATGTCTCACCCAAGGAGACACCTTGGAGAGTAAACTGTCTCACCCAAGGAGATGCCTTTAAGAGTAAAATGTCTCACCCAAGGAGACACCATGGTAGCCAACCTAGATTGATCCAATGGTAGTATTCAAACCTGCAATCTTTTGGTCCAGCAGCCAACACAATAACACATAACCACTGCCATTGCTTCCCAGTACAGTAGGGAAAATGCTTTTCATAACCAGGTCATCAATTAAAGCATGTCACTGCCAAATTGTAGAAAATCTCTTAGTACTTTAATTACTTGATTTTGGCAGTTGACCTAGAAGTCATGTGCTTAAGTAATCTGATTAAGTGTTATTAATACTGATTAATGTTATACTCCTTTGTTAATACTGATTAATGTTATACTCCTTTGTTAATACTGATGAATGTTATACAGCTTTGTAACTGATTAAAGTTATACTCCTTTGTTAATAATGATGAATGTTATACAGGTTTGTTAATACTGAGGAATTCCATGCAGCTTTGTTAATACTGACTAATGTTATACAAGTTTGTTAATGCTGATGAATGCTATACAGCTTTGTTAATACTGTTTAATGTTATACCCCTTTGTTAATACTGACAAATGTTATACAGCTTTGTTAATACTGATTAATGTTATACAGCTTTGTTAATACTGATTAATGTTATACTCCTTTGCTAATACTGATGAATGTTATACAGCTTTGTTAATACTGAGGAATTTCATGCAGCTTTGTTAATACTGGTTAATGTTATACAAGTTTGTTAATACTGATGAATGCTATACAACTTTGTTAATACTGATGAATGTTACTGCATTGTTAATACTGATGAATGTTATACAGCTTTATTATTAATGAATGTTATACAGCTTTGTAAATACTGATGAATGTCGTACTCCTTTGTTAATACTGATTAATGCTACTGCTTCATTACTGATAAAAGTTTCAGCTGTGTTAATACTGATTAATGTTATGCAGCTTTATTACTGAGCAATGTTACAGCTTTTGTTAATACTATTGTTATACAGCTTTAAGACTGGTTACTGTTATACAGCTATATTACTGAATAATGTTATACAGCTTTATGACTCATTAATGTTACAGCTTTGTTAATACTGATTAATGTTATACAGCATTGTTAATCCTGATTAATGTTACAGCTTTGTTAATACTGATTGATGTTATACAGCTTTATTAGTGATTAATGTTACAGCTTTGTTAATGCCGATGAATGTTATACAGCTTTGTTAATACTGAATGATGTTACAGCTTTATTAATACTGATTAATGTTACTGGTTTCATAACATACATGGCAAAAAATGAATGTGCACATCTTTTTGTTTGTTTGCTCAATTTAAAGGTGAGAATTAAATGCAGGGGAATTTGTTCGCATCCTGGAGAAATACAGATCTCCATATTTTTTTGGGGGGGTTACAATTCTCATATAATCTTCCTGCTTGTGGGCTTCAAAAAGCCAGAAATTTCATTAAAATGTTAAAAATAATTTCATATCCAATGTAACTATTAACCCATTGTACTGAAAGATAATCAATCAAAAACATACCTCATTTATAAAATCATCCAGTTCCACCAGTATTTTCACATAGAAACGAGGTACTCCTTCCTTGTCCACAACTTTCTTTGCTTTTTCAAATGCCTTCCCCAAATTTTCAAAATCTTAAAAGTAAAGCATGAATGAACATAAAAGTTGCACATATTACTGTTTAAACAGAGTTGCACATATTACTGTTTAAACAGAGTTCTCAGTCGTGACAATCTCTTGCTCTTTCTCTCTCTCAAAATCTACATAGTTCCTCTCTCCCCCATCTACTTGGTTTCTCTCTTCCCCCCAAAAAATCTACTTGGCTCCTCTCTCCTCCAAAAATCTACTTCCTCTTTCCCCCCAAAATCTACTTGGCTCTTCTGGATATCTTTACTTGAAATAAACATAGCAGCCAAATATTTGTGGCATCTGATATAAAAACATTCACAATAGGTTACATAAAGTTACAAGAGATTTCTTTACTTATTATATTTACATGTACTGAAAAATGCGTCATTACCATTCTGGATTCACTATTGCTTAAATTTTTTGTATTATCCTTCCAGTCATCAAGTATTCTCTCAAATTATATATTTATTAATGAATTTTTTTTCACCTTCAGAAAACTATAAAATAGAATGTCAACCAATTTCAGCATTTTATTCCACTCTACTGTTTTTAAAAATTAATTATTAATTTACAAACAGCAGCTGTAGAACCTAAAAAATCCGCAACATTTAACTGAATTTAAATTAAAGTAAGATCATCAATGGAAAAATCCTCAAACAAATCTTTTTCTGTAAACAAAACAATCAAACATGCAAACATTTTCTGAAAACAAATTTGGCAACTACATGGAGAATTATAGTACCAATCTGGAAAAGATCTCTGCTAAAAAAAAATACAGCTGATTTACAACACAGCAAGAAAAGTGGCCACTGATTTAAAAATGCAGTAAGAAAAGGGGCCATTAATTTAAAAAATGCAGTAAGAAAAGGGACCACTGATTTAAAAAAAGCAGTAAAAAAGGGGCAACTGATCTAAAATGCAGTAAGAAAAGGGGCCATTCATTTGCAACGCAGTAAGAAAAAGGGCCATTAATTTATAATGCAGTAAGAAAAGGGGCCATTCATTTACAATGCAGTAAGAAAAGGGGCCACAGAATTAAAAGGAAGAAACGAGTCCACTGATCTAAAATGCAGTAAGAAAAGGGGGCATTTAGAGGAATGCAAAATTTACTTAAACATAAATATGCTGTGCATAATGGAATCCACAAAGATAAGAAATAAAAATGTCATATTTGTCCTACCTGACAAAATAGCACACATGTCTTTTATGTTCTTTTTATTTCTAAGCTGTTTGATGATTGTCCTCAGCTCCTCAAATCTGGTAGGAATAAAATAATGGTATTTTTGCAGATGTAAAAGATGGCAACCAATGTTTGGATATTGGTGTAAAATGAAGACAAAAGAGATTAAGATCATTAAAATATCTACAAGATATACCTGTTGACATAAAAAAATACTCTCCGTAACAGAGAGCACAAGGTATCTCATAGGCTTATCGGGAATAAATCCCTCCATGTCAAAATATTCTAATGAATGAGTTTCTCTTTTAAATCCATTCTGAAAATGTTGCATGCATTTTCTGCTGCATTTGCAAGTGAAATTTCTTTTAAAACCATCAAACAAATAATGTATTTCCTGCTTTTGTCTAATTAAGTTTCTTTATCTAAATAAACTTGAAATACGTAAGTCTGATTTATTTTCTGCTGCTTACAAAACAGCGCTAAGTGGACAGTCTAACTTCTTGAACGTTATGGAAACCATTGACACAAAAAAATTTAAAGTCTCAAAATCCTACCAGGTTTCAATCTTAAAAGACATTGACTGAACTTTGACATCTGTCATGTATTAAAATGTTAGTTTAAAAACAAAATTCAATTAAAAAAAAAATATAAAAGTTCAACATGCCATTTTTACATAGATGTACATCTGTACTACCTTTCAAAATTTGGTTGAAAACTTTAATTCAAAATGGATCGCTGAACTTTTTACAGTCACTTCTGTCTATTTTCATGAACTCTGCCCTATTCTGGTGGAAAAGTGATGTAATTTAACCCAAATATAAGTCTATCATGGGCAATGGGTACATGTCTTACAGTTTATTAAAAAAAAGTCTATCATGGGCTCTGGGTACATGCCTTAGAATCTATTACAACCAAGTCTTGCATGGGCTCTGGGTATATGAATGTGTTAAAATTTATTACAACGAAGTATAGCTTGGGCTCTGGGTATATATATTTATTACAATTTATTTCAACCAAGTCTAGCATGGGCTCTGGGTACATGTCTTACAGTTTACTGCAACAGTCAAGCATGGGCTCTGGGTACATGAACGTGTTACAATTAATTACTGCCAAGTATAGCTTGGGCTCTGGCTACATATCTTAGTCTATTACAATCAAGTCTAGCATGGGCTCAGGGTACATGTGTTACAATTTATTGCAACTGAGTCTAGCATGGGCTCTGGGTACATGTATGTGTTACAATTTATCACAACAATCACCATGAAGAGAGAAATGTGCTTAAACAAAACCTTCATTACATTAGTCAATGGTTCTGCAAGTATTTCAGATATAATCGAGTCATCATGCTCTTCTGTGAATGATGTATCTGTACATAATTCAAACCAAGTCTTCTGACAGGAAATGAAATAAAGCAATCAACAGGCATTTTCAGCATGATTGGACTGTAAAATTACCCTTACATCTTTATGGAAATGGAGGTATGAAATACAAGCATGGTCTACACAGCAGACTAAAATTATCAAATCTGTTCACAAATTGATGGTTATATAAAAAAATTTATGAGGCAAGTTTTATTTATATTATATTAATAATGTCCTCACAACATTTTCAACATCCACTGAAAAAAGCAAATTAAAGGGACATTATGTCCCCTTAAAGTTCTGACTGTGGCACAAAACTGGTAATAAGTAATACAAGATAAACAATTTGGTCATATTTTGTATTTATTCTGCAATATTTGTCCATTTTTAAAGCAAGAGTACAATATGAAACAGTTAGCCACACATTCAAATCATGCTTTTGGGCATGGCTCCACAAGAATGAATGGAAATTCTCCAACTCCAAAATGCCTCAACTCAAATGAGTTTGCAAGATGGCAACAGGGATGGGCCTTTTCTTATCTGCTCAACACCCATATTGTTGCACAGTGAAAATGAAAAGAGCCTTGTTGATTACACTTTATAAATAGTTCTCTTTCACACTATTATTCAAATCATGCAGAGATGGAGATACCATACTGGAAACTTCCAAAACAAGTGCAATCAAACAATAATTTTGTTGCATGGAGCCAAAGCATATATATAATAAAAAGATTTATTTTATGAATCAGTTGATAACGCTGCTGGACAAGTTAAATTTATTTTTATTTGTCCAGTAGGCATGTGCTGCATGTGCAAAAGCCATGAACCCTTTATATTATTGGTAACAGGACAGCTATTCAGTGGCTAGATGTAAAGCCACAGATCCTTGATTTCAAAATTTAATTTAAATTCAATTCTGAATCAGCTTATTAATGTTAATTCTATTTACACATACAACTACAGAGACCTCTGCTATAATACTGTCGATGCAACCCATAACTGCCAACTGCATTATGTACAGAAACAGTATAGCAAGACTGATTAAAAATTCAATGAAATGCACGGTGTACAAGTGTCAGAAAAAGGTGGGTAGGGGATTCCAGCAAATCTATAATAATACTCTGACTTGCTTCCTGCTTCCTATTTATATGACAATCTGGAAAATTATTCATTGATGTGCAAGAATATTAATTATAATTTGTAAGCTATTGGTTTTTTGATATTTAAGTGAACATTTTTAGCTTTCTATCAGCTTGGCTGATGTGCTGAGTACTGCAGGGCTCCAAAATGTTCAGTTGGCTACTTGTCCTACAGTTTTGATGTGTCCTGTGTTAATTTTACTCATCCTATTCTATACACAATATAAATATGACTTAACCCCTCCTCAGCCACTGCTTATAAATATAAGTGAATTGAAACTATCCAGCCATGTAGAGACAGTGAAATGGACATCTACAACAAAATGATTCTGTGTTATATTTGAATTCAGTTGCAACGAAGCATACTAGTGGACTATCCATGCATACAGTGAAACCTCACATACCAGCCAGCCATGGTACAGATGCAAATCAGAGCAGGGTTCCTCTGTAAGAAGTGAAATCTCACATACCAGAATAGTACAGAACAGAAATATTTTAAAACTTCAGTCAAAACTGACATCTGAGGATTATGAAATCTCTGAAAATTAAAATACTAATAAATAATTCTGAAAATAATTTTTTTAGCAATGGGTGATGGCTGGTATTTGACGGTAAAATGCATCAGGAAAATAATGAAGGAAATTGTTATAAGAGACAGTGTAGAGAGGAGGTGATTCACAGAGGAGGGCTGACTGTATCAGCAAAGACTTCTATACCTCTTATCCTTGGCACTCCGAACCACTCGTCTGGTTTCTTCCTCATCATCGCTAAACTGAAAAGCCCTGAAAAAAGCACATATGTACAGGATTAGATGGGTCCACCTGCAGGATATGGGATACTGAATAGGCCAGATGCACACATTGTAGGAGGCATCCTTTTTGACCTGGTATGTATCCCACAGTGATGTTCAAGCTGAAAATGTCTTGCACTTTTTAAAAATCTGCAAATCTGGACATGTATTTCAAACACGCTACACTTACTCTGCACTGCTGAGCAAGAATTGTTCTAATGTGGCGTAATCCCAATTTACTGATACAGGGGAAGAAAAATTTAGAAATCAACATATGTCTTTTGGCAACAAATTTTCAAAATCTGGTTGTCCAGCAGATTTTTCTGGTTGCCGAAAAGACTCGCAGTTTCCTGTAAAACTATTGTAATGAACATTTTTCACCAAGTTTTGTCAATATATTGTTATTCCTAATTGCACATAAGACTTGTAAGTCGATAAGTCCTGCAAATGGAAAAGGAAAGTGTTACAATAGTTTATACACACAATGTATTGTTATTAACAAATTACAGACAATCATTCAATTTCCTTGCTTTGATGGCGACTTTTTGTCCATCGGCTTTCTGATACCTGGCCATCCCTTACCAGAACCTTGTCTGTATTGTACATTTATCTCAGTTTATATCATTACTGTTCACAGTATCATTAATCCTGTGTCAAAACTCTCTGGGACCTGTTAGCTTTCCAAAAGAGGTGTCTATTTAGCCACTCCCTATTAGCCATTTAGCCACTCCCTATTAGCCATTTAGCCACTACCTATTAGCCATTTAGCCATTCCCTATTAGCCATTTAGCCACTCCCCATGAGTCAATGTTGCATGCAACAAAAAATGTGACTGGTTTGATCATTTAAATGCCATATTCCTTTTGTTAATCAACAGAAGCAACTGTCATTGTTCTGCAGTGAGTGCCCATTTCTTTAACGGATCAATGATACAGAATACATTTACTTGAGCCTAGGCATTCTGTGTAACAGACAAAAGATGAAAGAATCTGCTACCATTTACTGGTGTGTTGACAAAAGACAAACATTCATAATCCTTGTTTCTTTAAATATTTCCCCATGGTCTGTGACAGTATGGACTCTCATTTCTTCCTGAAATAATGGCTAGCAGTCTTAAGTGGGTCTCAATAACTGCAATCACCTAATCAACTATGGAGTTATGTCGACATTCCATATTTAGCTGTGTATAGCATGCACATTTTTCACAAAATTTTCTTATTTTCAGTCAGGGGTGTGCATTTTATAAAAGAGCTAAAAGAATTTTATTCCAGGTTGATCTGATGGAAGGCACTATAGCTGTGTCACATTCATTCCCTGTGAAATATCAAATCCACTGCATGCTGCATTGTAACCAAATTGTTTACAGGTAGTTAGCCTTATTAAAGAAAAAAATAATGCTTACAAACATTGAGTTTTCTTACTGATCTGCTTATGTTAATAAACTTGCTTAACTTCACATCACTGTGTACCATTTTGTTCTGTGCCATAACCAAAATTACATGTACATAATGACTTATAACTTGTTCTTCTATTACCACGCAAAGTACCGCATTAGAGCAGAATAGGTATGATTACCCCACCTGTACCATAAATGCTGAGTATTCCGTAACTGTGGACAAAATACAGCTTTTCTTCATTGTTTCTTGTTGAATTGAAATCTAATATTCTGAATTCAATCAAACTGTAATGTTCTCATCAGAAGTTCATTTAGGGGACATGTTGGTGACTACAGTAAGTCTGTTATGGTTACCAGTGACACATAGTGAAACGATATATCAATTAATGTATAAAGTCAGAAAACATTTTTTTTTCTTTTGGAAAATAAACTTGGTTTTTATTTTTCATTTCTCATTTTGAATCATAGTGTCTGAAATATCTGTGCATGAGTACGGCTTCATTGACTCAGTTTGGTCTTTTCAAGGTAATCAGCTAAGCGTTGAAATGCTGAAGATAGAATGCATCTATCTAGGTAAATTTGCAATGTATTTACTTTTCTTCAGGAAATGAGCTTAGTTCCTTGTTACAATTGAGTGTGCAGTATTAATTTACAGCATGGTGTTTTTAAAAGTGGATAGTGCTTTGTTGACTCAGCATGATCTTTCAAGGTAATCGGTGCTAGCTAAAGCTACACTTTGCTTTGACTCAGTACCAGAAACTGGCAATTTATTTACTTTTCTTCAGAAAATAAATTTGGCTCCCTGTTTTCTTTCTCATTTTAAAGCACAGTATTTAATAATTCATTGATTAATTACAATGCAGTGAGCAATGTTGACTAAAAGAGGTATTTTTAAAGGTAAAAATTAGCTCAGACTAAATATTTGATGTGTCAAACATCCTAAAAATACAATGTCTTGGTACAATTCTAGCTAGGACATGGAGATACATTTCCTGTCATGATAATCCAAATAAGTACATGTATCAATAATGAATCTGACATTTCACATATGAGGACATGAAGAGACATTTCAAGAGTGATGACAATGAAGAAGAATTTAAAGAATCTGATGCAACAGACTGAACTATATTAACAAGGCTAACCTTAAAATGGAAGAGTCATCAATATAATCGGAAAGATATCTTTCAATTCTGCCACTGTTTTTCATTCACAATCCAAAATGGCAGACTATGAAAACGGAGCAAAATTTTCAAGATTTGAAAATGTAAAATCTGAATGCACATTATACATGCCAAAATAAGGTAATACAGTCACCTCGCTGTAGGTACTCTGCGGGACAATTCAATGATTAAATCTTTGTTGCTGAAGAATGTACAAAATTCCTTTATAATTCTGAACACTATCATTCATTTGTAACATTTTTTGATTGCCTGAGTTGCCCAGCACTAACTTCTTGTTGTCCTGTGCAATGGATTTTTCTACCACTGATTCATAAAGAGAGATTAATGGTACACAAGGATAATCCTGGCTATACAGTGCAGATTAAATGCTTAGAACCGAAATTACTTTATGAAGATAAAGTCTTCCAAATAAACAAAAATATATAATCATTTAAGATTAATAAATCAATAAAACATACTTTCTGGTACATTAAAATATAATTTAAATTTTTTAAAACAATTATCATCTCCATAATTTTTGTTAAAGTAATACTACATTAATACAGAAGCATGCAAGTTTTTCAAATCTGTGAAGAATTTATGACTGTACATGTGAAAAAATATGTCAGGAATAACTACCAGTGCAAAAAGACCTTGTTTTTCCAGATATTAACCTCCACAATGTAAATGTTGCTCCTACTTTGAATAATTTATTACATGACTTGTAAACATAAATATATGTAACTGGTTTTTAATACAGTTAAAGCATGGAAACCTACTTGGCAGTGACTGCTGGCTTCTGTGGTATATTTATCTCCTCATCTGTGCTTGAACTTTCAGATTCCGAGTCTGAACCTTTGAAAAACCTCGACATTTTGTGTGCCTAATCTGTAAACATATAAATATAGTTTATAAATCATAAATGTATAAATGAAAGCTGGACAATAAATAAAGACATGCACACAAAAACATTTTACTAACAATAATGCAACCAAATTTTATTTAAAAAAAGCATTGAACATATATGTGTGTAAAATCTACAGTTGCAATGAAAACAGCTGAAAGGTGAATTAAGTTTTCCTCTAACTTACCCAAAATAAATACTGTGCTTTTGTTTTAGTAAGTCTATAACAAAGAAAGAAACCCACTCTAGTAATGCCCTCTCAAGTCAGGACACCCACACTAGTAAGGCGCTCTCAAGACAGGACTTCCGGTCTAGTAAGGGTCTCTCAAGACAGAACACCCACTGTAGTAAGGCCCTCTCAAGTCAGGCTACCCTCACTAGCACAATCAAGTCTCTCATGGCAGGACACTCAAATTAGCACAAACCCTTCATGACAGGATACCCACACCAGTATATTACGTCTCTAATGGTGTTACACCCACTCTTATGTCTTCAAAAATTTTCATAATCTGTACGATAATTAGCTGAGGTCAACCGCATAGGCCGTGTATCACACCGGCCACTTGCACAGCATAATCCAAACAAGTCACATGCGAAGCAACAGTTACTCATCCCTGATTTCATTATATTCAACAAAGTACACTTCTCCCCTACATTGCTTATGCTTTTACTAAAGAACCACAGATACCCGATGCAAGCCTGATACTAAAATGGGTAAAAGCAGTGAAAATATTTTGTTGTAACACATGGCACCTTGGATAAACATAAAATAAGAGACAAGGTTTGTCACTCAAGAAATTGCTCTTGTGCACATATCATTTGATTTCTTAGTTTATTTGCGTTCACAATGCCACATTTCTGTAATTTCTGTGTCATTTTAATGCCAAGAAATTTTTTTTGAACAAGTTATCACTCATTTTTATGAATTACAATAGGAGAGGTTAGAATACAGAAAATGTCAAAACTGCATGATTTTCATCTGGCCAGACAGCTGTTACATCTGGCCTAGACCTCCAGTATTTTCAAAACCAAACCGCTTTATTAATACGTTGTCACGCCAAAGCAAAGATGCTAGCAAATACTGAATGTGTATATAAATACTTAGCACAATAAAAATGACAATGATATGAAAGAACTCTAGCCTACTTAATTTCTACTAACTTTCATACTAAATAATGCATTCTGACCAGACTCCATTCTAGTGGGCTAAACGCACTCTAGCAAGCTACTCATGAATGCCATAAAACGGTTGAATACTGACTGGCCAAATGAACAGGAATTTATCCAGGTCATGGCCCCAGTCAAATTTCACCCGATCTGCTGTGGTCTCAACATTATGTGCTTTATGGATTACAATGGAATGCACTGTATGAAATTCGGTAGCATCATATGAGATACTTAAAATACTCATTTTAAATGTATTTTTGGCAACTTTTCTCTTTCGAAAAGTAATTATATCTGCTGGCATCTTCTCTTTGGTGTGACAAGGTATCGATAATGGTGCAGTCTTGTGGCAACTGAGGCAAGTGCAACACTGCATGACCTATTGAAAAGTCACAAAATACTGACATTTTGTCTCAGAAATTTTTGGAGGTCTGACTTGTAAAGATGTGACAGCTCACAGCTGATGAAAAGGGAAACTTTCGCCACATCAAACAGACACCTAAGTTACCAAAGTGTCACTGTAAAAAAAAATACAACATTAAGAAATCGAGTGCTAAGTGTGAAGCTGCAAAATAATATGTTCATGACATTTACCCTGTTTAGTTGTTGTTGTTGTTGTCGTAGGGTTTAATGCCATTTTTCAGCACAAGATAGGCTATACATGGCGGCCAGTATTAATGGTGGAGGAAAAACCCGGAAAGAACCACCGACCCTCGAGAAGCTACTGGCAAGCTTTCTCACATACCCACATTGGCTGAACTTTAGACTCAAACCCATGCAGAGGAGAGATGGCAATGATCCATAACAATGAGCACTTTAGACCACTTGACCACTTGGGGCCCCACCCTGTTTAGTATCAAGCTTACATCAGGTACCAGTGTAAAAACTGGTCTGCTTCCTTTGAAACATGTTGTAGACTAGCAAGAAGCAGGCAAATTATGCACAATTAACATGTAATGGATGCATGCAAAATGTTAAGCTACACTGATTTTTGGTGCTTGCTACATGTAAAAATGCACTCAAATTTATCATCAAGGTGGAAATCCACATCTACTGGGCCACAGGAATAAGCAAGTATGCCTAAATTTTACCCCGTCAGGATTAGAGGACAAGTTGTTTTCCATGGCCCTTGGCCCGTAAAGATGGCAAGTGATGTTGATTTTTTCAGTTATGTAAACATTAATTTTTTTTTTGGTTAACTTTTCAGCTGCCAACCATGCTGCATCAGTGAAGATTTGCCCTTGAAGAAAATGAGCCGCCGATATAATATGTTGAAAGCAAATTATCAGAGGATCAGTAAAATTTTATTTGATAATTGAAAGTGGCATATTATGAAGCCAAAGGAGTATACAAACACATTTTTGAAACTGTCTGTCAGTTTCAGCATAAAAATCCCATGTCAAAGTTAATTTGACTACACCAGCGTTAAGTATGTTTCTGAGTTTCTCGAAGCCATTTGCCATGCTTGTAGATGAGTAAAATCATAAAGGAGAGAAAACTGAACTTCTTAATACTGAGGAAAGCAAAAATGTGGGAAGATCAATGAGATTATTAGCCTATGCAGAGTACTGGGGAATTTCTGAACTGACCACTACCTTCCTTCCAGTAATGAAAGGAGTAAATCAACTGCCAGGACCAAGAAAAAATGTGTTTTTGCTAACAGTGTTATAAAAATATGGTGGGATGGTTAGAACAAATTTCTTAATTGCTTTTTTTAAAATCAAGCTCATGTTAGTTGATTACCAAGTTTACAATCTAGCATTAACAGTTCAGAGTTGACACATTAACCATGGTCTGTACCTTATTTCTAAGTGGACATAATCAGAAGATAAAAGGTCTGGGCCATTCAAATAAGGTATGCTGGGTTCCTGGTACCCACTAATTTTTGTTTTGTATATTTATGGAGATGCTGAACTTGAAAATAAAGACTTTTGGGTCTCTTCTAAAGTAGCATCATGAATAGAAAGTGAAGTGTTGTTGCTAAGAAGAAACAGAAGTGACCATCCAGATTTGGAATTCACTATGCTGTACAATAATTCTCTCTTGCAGCATTCCAGGCACCACAATCCATTTCAAAATTGTAGGTAATAACTTCTTTTTTAGCAGTTCAGTTCCTAATTACATCAAACTGCAAGCCATACAAAGATAATGGAACTGCATCTGCTAAAGTTTGCTGAGCTGTACCCTGTTAGAAGGTTTCATTCTCGAGCAGTGAAATCTAACTGTAGGACATATCCAAGCATTGCTAGTGGTCCTTGAAAATGAGGCCTTTTCAAATCCAGCAGCAAAGGGACTGTCAATGAAGGCAAAGCAGTACAGATATAGCTAAGCTACATAATGATGGACATCCTTTCATATCTTGGGCAACCAAGCTTATAGATGCCCTATGGAAAAGAGCCAAAAGGCATCAATAACACAAAGTTTGAATGAGAATATGGCAGGATTTGATGGCTTCACTAATGATGGGGATGAAAAAGAGAATGAAAAGCTAACATCTGTGAAAGCTGGAGGCTATTCAACCAAAATGGGTATTTTATTCAAACTATTACCAGAATGAATCCATCAAGTCGTTGTTGTTGTAGGGTTTAACGCCATTTTTCAGCACAAGATAGGCGATACAAGGCAGCTGGTATAAATGGTGGAGGAAGAACCCAGGACAACCCCAGAAAGAACCACCCACCCATGAGAAGCTACTGACAAGCTTTCTCCCATAGCCACATAAGCCGAATCCGAGACTCGAACCCACTTAGAGGTGAGATGGCAGTGATCCAAATGGTGAGCGCTTTAGACCACTCTGCCACTCAGGGCCCCCATACATCAAGTCAAAGCTTATTCTAACAATACAATCTGGGGTCCGCATCCCTAGAAGAGGAAAGTTTTGTTACTGCAAAATAAGTACTTTGGGGAATTTTTAACACATTGACATTTGATGGAGCTTCAAAAATCCACCTGCCCAATGCCCTGGACAAGATCAAATTCAGCACAGGCAAGCTCAAGTTTGCAAGGCACATATCTGCAGGCAAATTAAAAACATTGAGACACAAGGAATTCATGTTCAGTTCGTAATACTTAATGTTCTGCAAGTTATTAACTCTGCAATTTCACCCAAGTACATATATCAACACCTCTATTTAGAGCTTTTATGTACTGCATTATTTTATCATATAAATGCCCAGCTTCTTTCATCTATCAACCCATTACTTCATATGACTCTGTCAATATCTGTAATTTCCATCTTGCTGTCAATGTCAATCTCACACATGTCACAATATTTACATTTACTATTTGAAACTTTGACAAACTTTGAAAAAATATTTATATTTTAACTTAATAGTTACATTTTAATCACAATATTTGTTAAGTACACAAGATTTTCCACCTTTTAAGTCCTAACCTAGTAACCAATAGTTTGTGACTAGGCTCTGACAAGCGCTGAGCTTGCCAACTCTCAATAGCTGGCTTGTCAAAAAATCTTTGTATGCATACAGAGTCTGTATGCTTCCACTCAAGTTAATGGACTTTACCAAGACTTTCTAGAACATTAAATTTAGACAGTAAAAACAAAAATCATGTGGATTTATGAATAATACAAACAAAAACAACACGAAAGACCAATGATTTTCAATATAATGGAGTTATAATGTTGCCATATATAAATCTAAAGAACCTATTTCAAAGAAAAGTAGTTAAATTTCTCAGCCCAAGTCTCCTTTAACCAACTTTTGCATTCCTTGGCTACCATCACATTTCAACCGACTGAAATGTATGTCAGTGGAAGTTGAAAACATGCATGCTTACTTGTGTCAGAAGTTGATTTCATCAGGAAAAAGAAAAAGACATCAGAGTAAGTAAGACATCAATGCAAACAACATAAATATCTGGGTATACATCTTAAACTGTAGGACTAGGGACCTGATGTGTGTGTGTGATTTGGATTTTTAATGTAGCTTTAACAATTTTTCAGTCATATCGCTACGATGTCTGTAGTGTGGCAGTTTATAGTGATATCTAGCACTGGGGCATCATGTCACAGACATGTAGCATCATGTCCCACCCAGTCACATTATCCTGTCACCAGGCCGACCAGTCCTAATACTAACCTCTTAATGCTGAGTGCCTAGCAAGGCAGCTGCTAGTGCCATTTTTATAAGTCTTTGGTAGGACTCGGCCAAGGTCCGAACCCATGACCTCCCGCTTTTCAGGCAGACATTCTAACCACTAGACCACCGGAGCGCTGGTTGACAAGTAGTCCTACATGTAAGACCTCGATGCTGATATTTATGTTTTGGGCATCAGGGTCTTACTGCCTAACAGCCATGTGTAGCGTGTTTTGATGTCAACTAACATCGTAACGAAAATCAAATTTTCAGGAATATCTCACACAACTGGCTACCAATAACAACGCTTTTCTACAAAGTAAAGTCATGATGTTTTAGTCAAACTTTACTTATTCTGACGTCTTTTCTCTAATAAATCCAAATTCTCACAAAAGAAATGGACCTGGTTTCAAGTTTCGTTGGCTTCCATATCAGTTTGCTGGAAAGCAATGAACGCCTGGAATGCTGAAATCGTGTTAAGTTGACTTTGGCATATCTCTACTACTGCCGCATTTCAACAAATTCAAATATATGTCAATGGAACATGAAAATGCATCCATTTGCTAGTGTCAGATTTTGATTCAACAAGGATAAAAACAGCACAGTAAGTATATTAATTACATATCAATTTGTGGAAGAGTGTCCATATGGACTGCCAAGTGTGTGAGATATTCCTGAAACTTTGACTACTCATTCCGATGTCAACTGACATCAGAACAAGCTATACAAGGCCGTTATTTGGGTAGTAAGATGCAGCACTAAACCATAAATAACGTGATACATCTTACACTTTGGACTAGTTGACAAGAAGATCAATATGGCAGCCCCCATTACATGGCATCATGTTTGCCGTGTGCATTGAACATAAGGCCTAATGTATATATGAAAAATGTGACACTCACTGCATCTTGTTTGGTCCTTATGTAGCAAGATGATTACACTGCACTAACGCAATACCATCTCAATGCTGTAATCTAAACACAATATCAAACTGATAATTTAGCTCATATAATACGTTTTGTGCAAAACAGACAGTCCCTGAAAATTTTAAGTTTTATAGGCCGCAATCTTTAACTTTTCACACATTACGTACTATATGTGATAATTGGCATACCACACCCACCCACCATTTTAGGACTATAGCCTTTAAATACCCTGAAGGGATTATTGCGGAAACCATTTTGGTTAAGAGGTCTAATTACGTGTACCAATTCCCAGACATAATATCGTGCGAGAAGTTTTTCATCTGTATTACTCCTCGTGTAATGGATAAATATGTTATGTCTTTTGCTGCTGCGTAAATTGCAAAGAAAAGTTCTATGTTACGAAATATGTGGTCGGCGAACATTTGATTCGCTGTATGATACCTTCCAGTGCTTACCTCTTGCTCTACTGATTCCGTCAGTAAAAAAAAATCTTTTGCAGCGTGCAGCGTGAAACTATACAATTTTACAAAAGAATATTTCTCTTCTTATGAAAAATCTGAATATATTCAAGAACTCTTTTTATGAGACCATATGGAGGTACACACGCATTGTGCAGCAATTTTGAATAAACAATTTCTTGAGCAATTACTTCGACAACTTCGAATTCCAAGTTGTTGAGCTTTCTCGAGAAATTGCATGGTGATGTTTTGTTTGGGTTTTTTTGGCTTGTAAGGTGATCGTTTTCTTGGCATGTTTTTTCTGGTATTCTTTTGTAAACGGACGAAAATTATGTCCCATCAGATCAATAAAAGACGTTCTACTTGGCTGTCGGATTTAAGAAATGAGTCAAAAATCGATCATAGGAAACAATTCAAGCCAATGAGATTGTGGGATTACATTATTCTGTCTGGCTTAATTTGGATTGGGTCAAAAATCATGCCTCAGATTTTGACATGAGAGAGAGTGTGTGTGTGTGTCTGTCTGTCTGTTAGTACATATTATCCCTACTTAAATAACAAACCAATACACTTACCGTTTTGGAGTGGGGGTATATATTCCATTTTGAAATGAAATTACAATGAAATGTTACACAAAAGAATCTTTTTTTTTTCTTTAAATGATTTTCGTTTTGGAATTTCTTCAACTTTATGGGTTATACTATTGTTTCTTATGAATATTTTGCTTTGAACAAGTAATGTGATTTTATCTTATTAGATAGCATTCCTTAATCTTGATAGAAGTGTGCTTTCGATTGACTTTTTGTAAATCTTGACTAGAAGGGTCATCTGTTGCGACTCTTCCATATTAACCGATTGAAATTTCATGAGTGTATTCTCTTAGCCAGAAGCGCTAGAATTCAAGGAAAGAGAGAGGTATCCAAACAAGATTTATTTACCGTCCTGAAACGACCATACCACACAAAGGACAAAAGAAGATAAGCGATGACGATCGCAGAATATAGTCAGTAATTTATTAGCCGAAGTTCTCGCTAACGATTTTAAAGAAGACATTAGTGAGCCCTATCCAATACGAACCGTCACATCTGGACTGAGCTGATCAAGAACAGTCAATAAAGTCGTTTAGTAGCTCCGGAACATTACGAAGGACGAAGACATTATTGTTTCCATAAAATACATGTAAATAGACTACCATTGTAAAAGCACGTGAAACAAGAATAATAATATATGTAGAAGTTGTTTATCTCAGTAGTCTACATTTATTCAAATGATACAAAGAGATATTTACAGATCTTGAATCTCTCAGTGCAGACAGCAGCAGCAACAACAACAATAACAACAACAATAATAACAACAGCAGCAATAATAATAATAATAATAATAATAATAATAATAATAATAATGATAATAACAATAATAATAATAATAACAGCAATAATAATAATAATAATAATAATAATAATAATAACAAAAATTGTATGATCTACTTTTAATGTTTATGTTATGAATGGATATTTTACAAACTGGGTTCCCTATAAACTTTCGACCATTGGCGGTATTGTGAGCATTAAAATAATGTCCTGAAGGAATTATTATGGTATTCATCTGAAGATTCACTAGTGATGATGTTTTGGGACTCGCAAATAAGAGAATCATTTTTGCCCAACTGTTCTTGAAGATATCTACGATGAAAATGTTTTGCCTCCGATGATATTGATGACTTCAGCAGGATGAATGAATTCTCTCAAAGCTACTTCCCATTTAGCTCCGTGATCCAGTTGGATGGTCTGAGGTAATTTGGCCGTGAAACAACATGATATTTTTTTTGGAGGGGAGAGGGGAAACGTGTATAGAACTGACATATGGTCAGTCATAGTTCGATGGTTTTGGTCTCTAAGATGCCACTTGATATCAAATGATGATTTTTCATGGATGGCTCTTCGCAAATATGAAAAGCCAACAAAGTACGACAAATGTCTTCTTCACACGGGGATACATATATCATATTCATCAAATTTCGCAACACTTTTAATACAATGAATTTTCATGCACAGAAAAAGTTTTGACAGTCATGTCTCTGCATGTACTATTCATAAATTTGCCACAAAGAATCTGGTAAACGAAATGCATGAAATGTAGTTAAACACACGCATACACACAGCACGTATCGTCAAAAATTCAACGATTCCAAGGAAACTCTCTTGTCCACTGGGTTCTATTAAAGTATCTGGTAATCCACTAAGTCTTGAACAGTGTCATTGACTTCCTTTCATGGAATTTGATGGAGCACGGATAACAGAAGATGTGGCATTACAAGTATTAAAATGTATCAATGTCTCACCATTTAAACATAATCAAAGTAAGCAGTCTTTTAATGACATTGAGATACCAATGATTGAAAAATAAATGACATTTAGGAGGCAATTTGTCCTTGTGTTCCGATGGAATCTTGATACATTTTCTTTAAATGCGTTCTTGTAGTTACAAAGGCAAACTATGAATCCTCTCCACTTCTAAAATGTCCAAAACGAGGACCGTATTGTGGACCGACTAAAGGAATGTAGCGGCAACAGTAATACCATCTAGAAAATTCCAGGAAAGCCGTATCTATACACTCCCATTCATGAAATTTCACACCACAACTTAGACACTATACTTAGCTTCGTAGTCCCAAGTAGACAAATCCTGCTCTGGCTAAAGATTTTGGATTGGATCCTTCTATATATTTGGTCCATTTCCCTTTGAACATATGGAATTGACTTTCAAAATTACAATAGCCAGGCAAAACTTAGGGAAACGTGTATTCTTCTTTGCCTTGTAATTCTTGGTAAAGTTGCTGTGTACCCAGGCTGGTTTGTGGGTGCGTGAATAACATCAGAAAATGGGCAGACGAATGACGTAGCTTTCGGTAGTAAAGCGGAAAGTTTGTGCTGTTTGATTTATTTTGCAGAGTACAGCATCACCTTCGACCTCGTTGAACTTGTAGTCAGTATGTCCATCACACTTAGCATCTTTCTTTGTTTATTGAACTTTTTATACTGGAGTACTCGTCAGGTACTGTGATGTGATCAAAAAAATGCTACAACTCTATGAGTAACAGAAAGAAGAAAAAACAAAACACGTTGTAAAACTTAACAAATTCTCTATGTTATCAAATGAAAATCTAAGAGGAACTTAAATTAGTGTGAATTTAATCCAAAATAATTTTAAATGTTCCATCACAATTCCAAAAGAATAGAGTATTCTGAATTAGTTTCAGGCCTTGAATGTGCTGATGTACCTAAAACATTGAATTTAATGAGGTGTAGCCAGTCTTAATGTATCACAATGGCATTTTCAATAACGTCTTTGAATGAATTCACAGTAATCCCACAATATTGTGTAGTCCCAACAGTCATACGAATACTTTGTAATTCCAATAAATAATTTAAATAAATGATTCCTCTTAAAATTAAATCTAAACACAACAATAAATATTTCTGCAGTCTTAAAATAAAATACGAACAGAAATTGGGATATGAACAATTGTTCACCTTTTTACCTAATATACATCCCCACGACTCTATTACGACTGTATGTGGCAATTCAGCCCCACGTGACATATTTCATAATACATCCACAGGTGACATGTCTCAAAAAACACCCACGCGAAGTATGTCTCAGTACTAAATCATACCAATCGGAAACTACCCAAATTTTAACACAGGATCATTATCAATGCTGTAAACAACCTATTAATAGCAACACCATCCCAAAAGAGAATCTATGAACATAGACAAAAATCAGTTATATAATATGTCGTTTATAAATGATCATTACAGTCAGCAATCATGGGTAAAAGTTAAACACACAAAACAGATATAAATAGCAAAAGTAGCACTCGTTTCTGTTTGATGATCTCAGGTACGTTTTCTAAAGGTAGACCAAGGATTTCATGGTTTGACAAACGTACAATTTTGTGAGGATCCAACATAATGACACGAAGGTCTTGATCTCGCTTTAAAGTTTCTTTTAAGACGTCTATGTTCACCACTTGACTGGATCGATAGTTCAATGTCAGTCATTTCACTTAATATCTTGGACGAAGTCGTCCATTTTTATCTAGGTATTAGTAGCCGTAATTTTTAGGTCCACCACTGGCAAAACTTAAACTAGAGTCTTCGGGATGTTCATAGTTCAAGCTCCTGAACGTTCATCTTCGATTTGTAGGTGATAGATTTTAGGCCAATCGATGTACATGCAACTGTCCGTGTCTAAGTAAAGGACTCGATCTCCTAAAGGTTCCAGGACAGAATACAAGTTTTAATATTGAAGTTTTGCATTTCAGGAAATCCACACACGGTCTCTTTGGAAATACTTGTTTGATGAAACTATGTGTTTTGCTTTCTCCGTTGTTTGGGTCTGTAGGATTTTCTAATGCTCTCCCATGAACATTTCTATTCTGTTGTGTCATTCTTCTCTGGCAACACGTTGGCAAGGGTTAAACACATTTGATATTCATAGTTGTTAATCTGAAGGTTACTTCATCTGGAACTGCGAAATTCATACATCTCATAAAGCTTTGTGTCGTCCGCTGCCTCTTGGAGGCGAATTGTATGTCATGTGAAGAGTAGCCTTTCCATTGGTGTTGTCAAACTCATCACTGGATAGTTGGATGTTTGAATTTGGTTCAAGATTTTGGAAGAAGCTGATTCTGTAGGTGTACAAAACTCGATTCACACAGAAGACTTCGAACTGTCGTGAAAGATGGATAGTCTCAGGTGATCTTGACCTTGATATTTGCTTCGACGTTTCAATTACTCTAACATTGACTCTGATAAATCCGTATTGATGACAGCTGCTTTCTTACTGGAACTTGAGACTTGAACTCTTTAAATTTCACTTTGTAAGTGTAAGCAGGCGTTCCGGGGCTTATAAAAACTTTTTATCTTGGGTGATTTTGACTCTCTAGGTCTTGCGGTGGAGGTAGATGGTATTGGCTCAGGGTCACCCATATCTTCTTCAAAAGCTCTAGCTTAAACTTTTGCAAATGCGTATGAGGCAAGACAGACCGTTGTCATGTCTTTGCTTATGGTATCTCGATGAAAGGGTTTGACCTTTGCCATGATGATTCAAAATTTGATTTGACTATTGTACGCACTCTCACCCTATATATAAGAAAAGGAACATCCTCAACAGAAGAAAAAGGAAGCAAAAATAAAGTAACCAACTACCAATTTCAAGAAAAAGAACACTATTCTTCTGAGTTTCCAAAGAAAAAAGTGAACAAGGAGAATGAACGCTCAGCAGCAGAAGAACAAGAAGAAAAACCCATTCCAGTAAAAGAAATTCAAAACGGCGAGAGATGCAGGAGATATGGCAGAATATGAATAACCCATACCAGTGAGGAAATTAAAAAATGTAGGTGTAGGTTTGTCTCAATTTGTTAATTTTAGTATAGATAACTCACATACATGCAGACACACATTTGATAATGGAAAGTCAATTATTGAATAGGATCTCTTTATTAAGAGGACTGAGTAACCCTGAAAAACAGCCGCTGGGGTTTAGACTTTTAAAAACAATTATGGACTTTTAAATATCAACTACAACTCTCTTAAACCTTTTTTCACGTACTCCTGTTGCTGCTTTGGTAGTGGGATTACCGATTGCTGATGCTGATGACGCTGGCATTTCAGTGGTAGTGTTGTGAACGTCGATGTAGTCATAGAAGGACTAAAAGTCTTATTTCGTGAAGGTCTCTTTCCTTCGGTTTGGCGTAATAAATTTGATATAATTATCTTATGCATTTTGAAATCGCCGAGACGCCTTGAAACAGGCTGTTTTGTTTTCGTTCTCTTCCATCTTCTCACTGTTTAAAGTTTTCATATTCTCCTATTCTTGATTTATTTTTGCCTCTTTTTACCTCATGTTGTTGATTCTGTTGTTGTTCTTCTTCTTTTTCTTCTTCTTCTTCTTTCTGACGTTGCAAAATACTCTATAACTCGTTCTGTATTATTTGTTTGAAATAAAGATATGATTTAGAGAGAGGTGAGCGTGGCACTACTGGCGAAAATTCATGCAACGAAGATAAGAAATCGCACAAAGCCAAATTGAAGCATTTCTCTACTCAAAGAATACTTGTTATAGCTGTAGCAGTAGTCAATCTATCACTCCGAGTATAAGAAATATCTACTGCAGGTGCACCCTAATACACCCTCTTCATTTAAGCCTCTTCAGCAATAGTACATCGCAGAATTTCGTGCGTGTTTATATATATA